>JACXGJ010003008.1:0-58450 GCA_016801105.1 Esox niger
ACCTTCACCCCTGCACTGTGTAAGTCGTTGGTTATGTCACTTACTGATGTTTTGGGGGTTTTCTCATGATATTTCTGCCATCAACTTCTGTTGTTTTCCTTGGCCAACCTTTTCGACATCTGTTGCTCAGTACACCAGTAGTTTCTTTCTTTTTCAGGACATTCAAAATTGTTGTGATTGCTATACCCAATGTTTGTCCATTTTCCTTCTTTTCTCAGCTTGACAATGGATTGCTTTTCTCACATAGACTGCTCTCTGGTCTTCATGTTGCTTTATCCTATTTTACAAGGAATGCAGTCTTTATAGGTTTAAACCAAGGATGGAAACTTAGACTAGTCATGCAGAGCTATTTAATATTTGAACAGTCAACCTAAAAGGCAACCCCTGGGCAACTAGAAACATCTTTCTGTCACATCTGTTCCAATACATTTGCTCACTTGAAAAATGGGTGGGTTCCAACAAAGGGTGATCTGTCCTGTGTTTTTTTTTTAGTTTAACACATCTAGATGTGAATACCAGAAAATGAAAGCTGAAATTTTGAAATCTTGTCTCATACTCATCTTTTGTGCTTAAATCCAAATGTCTTCAGTGAACAACAAAAACAAAGGAATTTGCCTTACCGTTCCAATACTATTAGAGGGGACTGTATAGTACCAAAAGTAAACTTTTGAGCACAAGTGTACCTTAGAAGAAAATAAGATGGTAGGCTTTAAGTCATGGTAGTAGCAGGCATCCTTCCAAACTTAGATCCCTGGAGAGGATGAAAACCCCTCAGTGTCACCCTGAGTCCATTCACCTGTGTTCTCCTGGGTTCCACCCCCACCAGGTGTCTCCCATCTCCCCATTATCCTGTGTCTTTAACCTGTGTTCTATTTGCTCTGACGCCCGTTGTTCTTTTCTGAGCCATGTCCACTTCTATTGTTTTACAGTTGTCAGTTTATGTTTCCTAGATTTCCCAGTTACTGAACCTTTTGCTTCCCCGATCTGATCTCCCATGTATCAAACCTTTGCCTGTCCAACTTGCCTTTTGACTGTTTGAATACACTTTACCTCTAAACACTCAAGGATTTTAACTATGATTCCAATGGAAATGTGAAAACTTCAAGTATTTAATGGCCGATACAGGAGAAAAGGTATGAAAACTCAGCTCTGCAAAAAATGAAGAGACCACTGCTGTTTTTATTTCCTTTACAAAAAATTTTGAATGAAGGTTTTTAGTGAGAAACAGAAGGGTTAAAATTAAGAGACCACTGCTAATTAAATGTTTCTGTTCCTCACACAAATATTCCCCTTTCAAGAGCTGTAAGTCGCTTTTGATAAAATCATCTGCTAAAGTACCTAAATGTAAAACAACACATATGTTTAAGCATAGTGATGGCTAAATGATGTTATGGGTATGCTAACTATTAGCAATAGCTAGGGGAAGGTCCCAAAGGGGTTAAAATGTAAAAGGAAGTATAGAACTACACAAAGGCAATATTCTAAATGAAAACCTGGTTCAGATATCTTTTCTTCAGACACTGAAAGATTGATTTACCTTTCAGCAGGACAATAACCTAATACACAATGCCAAATGTACACTTTGTTTGCTTAGAAAGATGATATTACAACACCCTGAGTGAACTAGGTAAAATGTTTTGCACTACTGCTGTCCAGCAATGATTGACAACCAACTTGACAGAGCTTAAAGATAAAAAGTTGGGCAAACATTATCTAGTCCAGGTGTGCAATCCTATAAGAGACTTTTGGAAAAATGCTCCGCAATGAATACTTTTGTTATAAAGATATTTCAAAAGTGGTTTCTTTCACCTTGACACCTTGACACAAAGTAGATAGTTGACAAACAATTAAAATGGTGCCTTTTTTTAAATAGTAATGATGGGTTAAATGCTTTCTTAATGAACTTTACAGAATCTTCAGTTGTGCAGATTTTGAAAGATATTTTCTTTTAAAGCATATAGGGACCATATTACCTTGGGAATTACATTGGCACAGAATGTCAAGGTGTCAATAAAATTTATTTTCTTTAAAAGAAAAGTTTTGTGGTTCTGTATATCAATGCATTTTATAATCTACATCCCAGAATACATTTGATTATTTTAAATATAAACATATGGAGTTTGTGTTGGTTGATGATATTGAATATATGCTTCTGAACTCCAAAAAGATAGTCGCAGACAGACACACAAACAGCCCTTTTATTAATCTCTTTATACTCCTCTTTCTATGTGGAGTAATTTAACAATCTTCTAACAAAAGTCTCAGGATGAAATAGACTAATTAACCATTTCTAAATGTTTTGAGAGTTTTGAAGAGCCTTCTCTTAGTTCAATCGGGAATCATTCTCCAATCTGCCTCGAGGAGAAAGAGAAATCTAATTTGATAAGGAGGTAATGAAGCCTCACAGCCATTATCGTAGATAACCTATTTGTGGGACTGGTTGAACAGTGATGGAAATTCTATTTAACATAGCTGGCTGAATTCTCTATTTTCCTCAGTGGAAAAAACCCTAGGATGATGGTCCTTTTTGGCTCTTTCCAATTTACTTTGAACTCTCCAAGTTGCCAGGATCATTACATTGAGGAGCTTCAAACACTTGCCTGTTATTTAATGATTCAAAGCCAGAGAAAGTCTATTATTGTGCTAATAACCTGTGTGCTGTGCATAGACAACTTTTGGTAGCCCTAGCATGTTGGTGGCCCTGCATTTTAGTGCTCCCTCAATGGTGGAGAGAAACATTTCAAAGTGAATATCTTCCAATTCTAAACATTTTGGGGGGAAGTAAACTTGTATTTTGTTAATTTACTGCACATTTTCTGCAGATCTACATATTTTACATTTTCTACATTGCAACACATTTTTCCTGACATATGCATTGTGTATATGTTATCTGAGTGACAATGAGTTAAATACCTCTATAAACATGGGAGGCTTATGTGATACTGTATGCACACTTATGCAGGCAGTTATGCTCTATTAGGCAGTTTTTCTATCAGTAGTCAACTCCCTAAATGGCATTACAGAGTATTTCATAGGCTTTTTGTGATGCGATAAAATTACTTCCAATTATATTGGCCTGGCAGTGAATAAGTACTATATATGTACATGATAATATTATACTTATTCATGCCAACATTTCTTAGCAATGAAAACATTGAAATTACCCCTACACTTTTGCTTTTTTAAATGGAATGCTTAACATGCTCCGCAGCTTGCCCACTGAATATGGGTTAGCTAAACTGTAGATTAGACTAAAGAACATATATGTGCCATTTCCCCATATGGCACTGCAACCAGTTTGAAACAGTAACAAATCTATCACACCAATCTTTCCTTAACTCATTTTGATAGATTAGATTTAACTTAATTAACTTTATCACAAAGCAGAACATCCACAATAATTCAGTAACACACAAAGCACTAATACAACCAGAAGCCAGTAAGAGTTTTGGCTTTGTCAAAACATGCAGTAGGCTTCAGAAAGAACAGCGGTTCCTTCAATGCTAATAATACCGCTCCATTTCCCTTTGTTAAATTAATAGGTTTGGTTATTAAAAGTGACAAGATTAATTAAACAGACATAAATTAAAACATTAAGAATCCATTAAATAAAAGCCATAGCGTATAATTAACTAGAGGACTTCGATTGCATTCTGTTTCACTGCGCCCTGTTGGCAAGGAGACAGTAGGTGAGTGTACAGTAGGATAGCTGTACCTATTAACCCTGTTACCATCTATGGTCATCTGATATGAAAATGTTTATCAACACTGTGGTTTTTCTTATTTAACAATTGCTCTTTTGCAATAGGATTAAATTGCTTACTTAAGGACATATTTTCACCTTCGACTCTTAAGGATTTAAACCAGCAATCTTTTGGTTAATGGCCCAACACAATATAACATGTAATGTTTCGTGGATATCTAATGTTATGGGGCTATTTCTTTCTACTTTCCCTGGGGTTATTGTTAAGTATATCAACAATGTTGCATTTTCCAAGTACCGGCAACTTTGGACAATCACTTGTCTCTGCCACTAGTGCTTTTGCCAAAGAAGGAAATAACTATAAGCATTCCCATGACCTTGAATACAACAAACTCAAACGCTGTGATAACTGTTTGACCAACAGCATAAAGGCAAGTATGTTCTAGGAAAATGAAAAACAGTGGCCATTAATTAATTTGAATTTTCTTCAAGTGCAAATCCATTTGAATTCGTTGCAGAATGTTTGGATAGTAAAACTGTTGAAAAAATGTTGAACTTGGTAATATGTACATATTTGCTGCAGAATCCTAGTAAATATGCTTGGCATTATTATAAATTTAAAGCATGGAATCAATAATACTCTGTCTGCACTGGTAAGATCTCAACAAACCCGGGCTGTATTCTGCTGCTCGCAAATCAATCACACAACTAAATAATAAAATGAGAAGCTCTTGACTCATCTCCACAGGTCTAAGGTCAGTACAGAGGTACAATGTGGAGCAGTCCCACTGCCATTTCTACAATGCATTGACCATAGCATTGGCTTGGTAGCAGTATTCCACCATATTTGAGTACTCTGTGACCTTGTAGTCTTGAACTGTTCTGCCTTTTGCCTGGTCATCATTGCAGCCTGCCCCATCTCTTTCCAGAACTTACTTAACAAAACAGCCAGAGGTCTCTACTCTCTGACCCTCTTCTCCAATGGGTCCCAGAAGGAAATCATAGATTTTTAAGTACACTACAAATATGCTGTGTTTGTGTGTGGCATTAGTTCAGCTGCGGGTATGCCCCAAGACTGTGACACCATGATCTAATGGACAGTCTTGAAAATAGGTTGCTCCTGCACCTATTTTATCCCGGGTCAAACAGAGTATACACTTTGTCAAAGGTCAGGCTCTGCACTTCACAGTGCTCTATGAGTTTGACGGACAGGCGATCTGACCTTGAGCACAGGGCTCATTTCCAGATCTCTTCCACTAATTTGTGCATATTTCTGGTGGCCTGATTGTGTGACATATAGGAAATGAAAAGGAAGCTACATGATAAAACGTTGAATTAATGTGATGTTGATGTCATATTAATTGGAAGCAAGCAAACTAACTTTGGTTCAAATATACACTTCACATACTGGATCTGTACCATGAAACTAATGTGACATACAATGCAAATGTTTATTATCACTAATTCATGTACAGTTACAAGACAACTTGGCCTCCTACAAGGGGTTTTAATTAACATAATGAACCTGTTTTTTGGCTATTGTAAAAAAAACATTGCTGCAGAACATCTAGCTGGACGGACTTATGATTTATTTCTATGCAAAAGAAAATTACAAGCCATTTTGCAAAGTGTATGATCATATTTTATAACTGAGGTAGTAATGTGGGCAATAGAAAAAGCTTGCAGATGGTATAATCCTGATCAAGATTGAAATGCTAAATGGGTATAAACAACAATAGTAATTATGCAAGGTTGTGCTCTAAAAACTATACAACAACTGTATGTGCGCTTACCTTGCTCACAGGTAGGAGTGTGTAAAGGACCTTAGTGATTAGTTGAATATTCTTCATTTTCATCTTAAAGAAGCATCAAAATTACGATGCTCACCCTGGATGAATCCAGACTTTTTACAGATTTGAAATCAACAAATGCTTAATACACAGTGAATGTAATACTGCACAAAGAAATCTATAGATGTTTGGATTGAGTCCTGTTTTGTCCTAAACTTTGGCTGACTGATTTTCCATCCTATTCAAGCTTTTCCCTTTCAATCACTACTATCATGGTATGCTTATCCTTTTTATATTTCCTTTATAAGTAACATTTAAATGAAGTCATTCCATGTAGGTCAACTCACATGAGTTCAAGTCAATGTGCAAGTCAAGTCTAAGTGTTTTCCATGAAGAAAATGCATACAAATATTTTGTAAATGCTCAATCAGACTGAAGAGTTCAGTTTGGATTCAGACCATTTTACCATAAAAACAAATTTCACCAAGACTATGACAATCGCAATAAGCATAATAAAGGCAGACTGTTTACTTTTTAGTGAACATGGCTACTACAAATATACAGTAGTGGGACAATATTGTACTAATTTTATATAGAATTCACAGTACAGCTCTGGAAAAAAAATATTTTACTTCCCAAATAAGTAGAAAAAGAAAGTTTTGAATGAGTAATAGAAGTGTTCAATTTGCAGTGGTCTCTAAATTTGAACTCTTCTGTTCCTCACTCAGAACTTTCCTTTTCGACTTTTTTAGAAAGGAAAGGAAAAGAGGCAGTGTTGTATCTTAATTATTTTGGGGTGCTGTGTGTTGCTTGTAAAAACAACTGGGCCATGTTAATATGATTTCAATCTGAACAGCCCCATGCGTGGCGTGTAGTGGTTGTAGCAAATAGTGGTCATGACATGTCGATGTCTGATGTTCGCAGATAGTCGCTACTCAAAGACTGAGTCATTAAACATTGAACCTGTTGTGACTGTTGCCGTGGTAATTACTGTATATTCTTTTTTCACACACCTAAGCTCTCTGGGAAAAAGCAGTCAACATTTGAACAACATGTAAATCTAAAAAAGGTGGCGAAGGAACAGAAATGGGTTTACATCTCCCTCAATTTGCCCCATGTTTTCATTAAACTAACCTGTTTTCCATCCAGATCACCCTAATTGTGAATTAGCAATAGTGACAGTGTTTTGACCAAATTAACTAACAAATTAGTGTTGTCTGTAGGGTAAAGCATAGTAAAAAAGATTGTTAAATTACACTAGCCTATTGTGGGCAAATGTCATACTCACACCAGATTGTGTTGCTTTGCTATTTGACCTACACTTAAACAATGATTTAAATGTCTGTAGGACTTTAATATAATCTACAATTTATTTTTTACAATTGTAATGTACAGCACATAGGTGATCATCAAAGCAATCATGGTTTATAGGCTGCATCTAACTGGAGGACAAGCAGTGGAGGATATTCTCCTTGAAAATATTTAGAGTGGGACTCCAACTCACTGCAACCATCCAGGTGAAGTTAGTCAATAGCTCTGTGCTTTAGTGGATCACATGGACTAGAAGTATCAGCAGTGGGAGTACGACTATTCTGAAACACAATAATCGTTGTTTTACAAACTCTGGATAAAATGTTAACACACTATATTGCTTGATTTTGGACCATAACAATATAATGTAGCAATGCTTGTCATATAAGAAAAATATGCAAATAAGTTGGCTGCATTACGTCTTTGTATTGGCTTGAAAAGTGTATTGGACCACTCACTAACGCACAACAATTACAGGTTACCCTTTTTTTGAGAGTCTGAATTTTCACATGTAGATGTGCTATAGATAGTAATACTATCCACAAGCTGTCAACAAACTTTAAACAACTTCTTGCTGTAGATTAGGTTAGAATAAGGTTTAGGGTAAGGGTTAGGATAAAGGTTTGTGTTGTGTTAGGTAAAGGTTAGGGTTAGAAGATAATTTGTTAAAATGTTACAGGTAATCAGTAGATAACACTGATTGGACTCTCAAAATGAAGTTACCCAACTTCTTCCTGGGTCTTCTGTGTAAACTAGACAAATTGAAAGTATTAATTCAATGAAAAGACCGCAAAAGAAAATTGTAAATTTGTAAATTATTTCACTGAAAATGCATACATGTCAGCAGTCAGGTTTTCAAAACATTAATTACATTAATTAAAGAGACATACAGGAAAAAATGACAGCAGTGCTCTTACCAACAAGTATAACAGTTATGTGAATGTCAAATGAAAAAGAAATAAAATCTACCAGGTAACTGTTAGAACATGTCAATGTAATTTCAATTTTGAAGGTATAGACATGATGGTGTGCATGTTTATTATTTCTTCACATTTACATAGAACTGTTGGGGTGGTCTAACCATCTGTGAGTATGAAATGGAGTGACAATGTGTATGGTAAATATGTGTCCAAAGATGGTAGACATCGGTGAAGCGAAAAGTAGATCATCTTATTCACAGTCACCTAATTGTTATTCATCCTTGCTGGCAGTCAGTATGACAAAGCAATTGGATAGAGAAAAAATATCAGGCTTTCTTGTGGATGGCTGAACAGAGCTATTTTGAACTGACAACTTCAAAAGAGATCAAAGTATCTTCATTTTGGAGAGGCTTGAAAATAGTGGCAACTCCCCAGATGCTGCACTTGTTAATTGAACTTAGAACAGTCACAACAGTAGGGTGAACACACATAAGTGATAAGGAAAGATAGACCTAATGTACAATTTCTGAATCAGTTATGTTTTAATATGGAAATGGTTATCGTTTTCACAGTACTGTTATTCATGTTTCATGGAAGATACATATAATGCCAATACAAAAATACCATATTTATGGACTGAGGTGATTACAAGAATTGATGCGTTTTACATTTGGGACATTGCGGATGGTGTAGACAGTTGCAGCGCACCTGCTAAATAAAATCGTTGGTGTCAAATCAATGTCACACATGCACAATATGGCTCACGTGAACAAGATTATATTGAGAGAAAAGAGGACTTGTGAGCAGATGTTGTTGCTAATGCGCAGAATGGCTGGCGGGAGACAAATTATACACTTAGAAATTTGGAGCAGAAAATATACCAGTCCTTTGCCTTGCACGCAAACTACATTGAGCATGCAATGCCAGCATCTAACCTAGGTCCAACCCATGGACACATCCCATGATTCTTTGTGCCACTTATCAACAACAAACCAACTTTCAGAATGGAGTTGTCTAAGCAAAACAGGTAAAAGGTGGACATATAAGTGCATTGGTGATATTTGGATGTACCTGAATGTAAATAGTCTGTTTCTTCAGAGCCAAAGAACATATACCCTTTTTAAATTCTGTCCCAGTGTTTTAAAAATACTCAGGCTCCCAAAATTCTTCAACCCCCTTGGAATTTCAACATTGTGTATTTGAACATGAAATAAACATGGATTAGGTATAGGATATAAGAACATTTCCAAGACCTTGACTATTCCCAAAGCACAGTAAAGCCCATTATTAAGTAATGGAAAGAATATGACACAAGTGTGAATCTGCCTCGGCTGTCCTCATAAGTATCCAGGTGAGACGGGCACTAGTCATGGAGGTTACAGAGAATCCTATGGCAACTATGAAAGAGTTACAGTCTTCCATAAGTAAAGCCACACTGGAGTGGTGGAAAGAGTTTAAAATGGCTGTTTACCAAATATCCCCATCCAACTTGAGCTTGAACAATTTTCCAAAGAATACAGAAAATTGTTGTGTCCAGATAAATAAAGTTGGATGAAACGCAGCAAAATAAGGTGCCTCAAAATAAGACTATATGTGATGAATATTTAGCAGTCAATTGTGTTTTTAGTGTTTTTCAAATATATTCAGAATGGACTATTTTGTGTTGATCAGTAGCAGATATGCAACAAGTCTGTGTCCAGACATCATTAGGTCAAACCAGTTATTTACCAGCTCTACAAACCAGGCTGTTGTTTCTGCCTCTCAGGCTATGACAGCAGGCCTAGGATGACAAACAGGTGGATAGCAGCAACCATTTAGAGAAGACTTTGCATGCAGGCATGACCTACTGAGGACATGAATAATAATAAAACCTAATATATATATATATATATATATATATATATATATATATATATATATATGAATTTAGCACCCCAAGGCAGCCATTTAACTTTTTCAAATGGAGTGATTCCTGAGTGATCTGTTCATGGTTGTTAACAGTTTTAATTGGAAAGTTTATTTTTATTACTGCTGTTCATGTTGTGACCATTTAATCTGTTATTAAGATGAAGAGAAACAAAACAAAATGTTAAACTAAAAGTCTATATTTGAGTCATTCATTTTCTAGAAATACTGCATATTAATCTTTTGTTTTGTTGCCTTCTCTAATAAGCTTGTCAACTTGATTGTCGACAATTGCGAAATGTAGCTGCTATGAGCAAATTTGACTTTCTGTAGTCCTCTTGTTATCGCCACATAACTAGGCATAGAGTAACTCGTCTCAGTGAAAACATACTTGTTTCTTTCTTGGTACTTAGGGTTTTCATTCATTGTATGTTTTGCATGAAGCTAATAGCAGTACAAGTAAAAACAGCGACCCTTTCAAGGAAGTCATTGCAATTAGCCTATAACCAGCTGCCAGTCTGATTTTATTAGCACTCTATGACTGTTGCTGTGGACTACTTATATTGTGCCCAGTTTATTTCTCTAAAGCCATATTTGTAGCTAATATATAATAGCTTAAAAATCAAAGACATTGGTCACAGAATATGAATACAATAAAACATGCATATGTTCTGTAGTACAACAGACTTACATCACATTCAATTACATGCCATTAGTCTCAAGACTTGTGAGCTAAAGTTTGGTTTGGGTAAATTGTGCTCAATGCGTGCATGCTACTGGATTTCTTCTCAAGCAAATGTTCTGCTCTTTCAGAAATTCTGATACTCAGTATATTTCTTCGACGAACCATGATTTTTGCATAATATATCATCTAGTTGCTAGTTGAGTTATCTCTCTCGGTTTGTTCGATCTCGCTCGCTCAAGCGTACTGCGTACACACAACAACATCCTTGCAAGTCACATTCACTCTCTTTGTGATATATAATTTTATGTGAGCCACCACATTTGGTAGTGATCTGATGCCTTACATACAACACATTGGGTAGTGGGGATAGTAATATCTTAAAAAATATTTTCAGAGTATTCTGTAGGGGGTTTGTCTGGCTTGTTTTAGACATCTGTTTGTTTACAGTATATGTAATGCATCTGAACTAGACAGAACAGGTAATGTTCATACCACTTTGCATGAAATCTTTTTAGATTCCTGACAATAGTATACAGCTCCAGAAAAAGGAAAGAAATGCTTGCACCTTTTTTTTTCCAAAAAAGTCAAAAAATAAGGTTTTGAGTAAGGAATAGAAGTGTTATGATACCACTGCAAATTTAAAGCTTTTGTTCCTCACTCCAAAACTTCCCTTTTCAACTCTTGAAAGGAAGGAAAAAAGTGCAGTGGTCTATTCTCAGAATGGATCAAATTAAATACATATATAATTGTGAAAATAACAATACATATTGTATTGACACCATTAAGTCCCTGGAAATTCGGAGCCTTACCTGACAAAGGATTGGGAAAGCACAGCCCAAACTGAAATCAAATTCCAACAGTACCCATTTTTGTTAACTGTGCATCTGTAAGAGCAATTTTCGTCATTTGGATACATATTCTGAGGAAGAGAGAAAGAAAAAGAAACAACTCCCATAGGAGCTGTTAACGTGCCTTGTGTTTTTCATGGAGTGCTATGCAAGCTAGACCACTCCACGTTTAATGTCAAGTGAAGGAGAGCCAGGTGTATGGATCATTAAATTCTCACTATTACCACATTGTGTCATGCTTGATTTCAAATCACGTCAGCAGGTGCCTCAATAACAGGCAAAATATATGTTTTTTTCAGACTGTCAGTGGAGTGAAGCGAAAACAAGTACAGGGGACTAAATAAAGTCGGGGGCTATCAAGAACTCAACCACTCCTTAGATGGACCTCTTTAAGTAGGTTCCACAGCCTGTGTCCAAAAGTCCATGGCAAGCTATTATTGGCAGGAGTTATCCAAATTGACAGAACATATATATTTTTTTTAATTCTCTTTCATTGAACCAGGTAGTTGTTGGAAGGATGACAATACTATACCATGAGCCTCATTTCATTGTACTCCAACACACGCATCAGTAATTCATTTCAGGGTAAGTGGAGTTAGCTGTGACTTAACACACTCTGGAGCAGGATATTTGTTCAGCGGTGGTACTCAAATCTAATTCTCAACCCTACGAGGTTTGGATTATGATTTTTTTCTTATCTACCTCATTATTAATTCCACTCATCTTTTGTCCCAGCTTTTTTTAAAGAACATTTCTGTTGTTTTACTTGTTCATTTCTGTAAATAAGAATGTGTTCTTTGCATTGTTACCTGGTTACTGTACATTACACATTAACATTACAACATGGCCCATATTTTGAAGCTTCTGGACATTTCGTCCAAGTGAGAGAACTAACACAGCTGCAAAACACAGAGTACATGTAAGAGTGAAAGTATAATGATATTGCTTGTTGTCCCAATGGGTTTAGCTATTTAATTAAAACTTTATAATGACCAATAAGCTATTTATTTTTGTACTAATCTGTGGGCATTCTTTTTTATATTGGACCTGACTGTGGGGAAGAACAGAGTACCCCATTTGCACAAAATATGTATTGGAAAATATTTCAATAAAACAGAAACATATTTATAAAATAAATACATAAGAAACATTAAAATATGTTATGTAAATATATGTGTAAAATAAACCCATTACCATCCCTATCCATATTTTCATACTTTTACACTCTGGAAATAATGAAGAGACCAATGCACCTTTTTATTTCCTTTCCAAAAACTTTGAAAAGGAAAGTTTTGAGTGAGGAACAGAGGCGTTCAATATTAACCTTTCTGTTCCTCCCTCCTATTATAGGATAATTTACCCTGTAGATTATATACGGTCTAGGCAGTGCACATACAGTTCATGCTCCTATTAAAAGGCTTTTCTTTACCATACATTTAAATACATGTTGCCAAAACACATGATATATCATAGATAATTTAATATTTTCACATATAAGTAAACTCAAGTAAAATATAAAAAAATTAAATGTACCATAAAGAAATGTTTTGTTTTATCCAAAGCGACATGCAAGTGAGCCTGAGAACAAGCATACAACTAATACAACTACAACACCTACAAAATAGCTCTAAACACTAATAATAATAATCTATATATGATTTATATTTATTATTGGCTCACATTCATGAAAATATTGTATCCAATACAAATATACTGTATGTAATATATCATATTAAATACATAAATCACATTAAATATTCAACACAGACTTGAAGTTAGAGGCTCTGGTATTGGTGGTGGTGGGACCAAGGGGCCCCTGTATAGGGTCTGGAGTGACACTGGCATGGCTTTTGGAGGACTTCTGGTGAGAGTTGTGGTAGAGCGAAGGGGCCCTAGTATGGGTTGTAGAAGGGCCCTGGTATGGGTTGTAGAAGGGCCTTGGTATGGGTTGTAGAAGGGCCCTGGTATGGGTTGTAGAAGGGCCTTGGTATGGGTTGTAGAAGTGCCCTGGTATGGGTTGTAGAAGGGCCCTGGTATGGGTTGTAGAAGGGCCCTGGTATGGGTTGTAGAAGGGCCCTGGTATGGGTTGTAGAAGGGCCCTGGTATGGGTTGTAGAAGGGCCCTGGTAGGGGTTGTAGAAGGGCCCTGGTATGGGTTGTAGAAGGGCCCTGGTATGGGTTGTAGAAGGGCCCTGGTATGGGTTGAGCTGGAGTCTTGGAAGTCCGGGGGCATTTGATTGGCTGAAAGGTCCATGTATTCAAGTGCTGTTGGTCGATCTGTCTACACTTTCCATTCACAGTTGTCCCCAGGCCCTCAGACCATAATCAGACATTGGGATGCTTTTTAGTGTGCATTGGACAAGATTTTCTTATACGAACAGTAAATGTAATTGTTTGAATTTTATTCAGTTAACCTATATGTTTTTAAAAACTACGAACACAACATAAGTGCTACAACATGAAGTGTAAAAGAGTGAGTATTGTTCTTATCTAACATTGACTAACTGGCCGTTCATGTGAGAAAAGAGAGCGTGCATTTTGAGGAAGAAGTACATGCAAATCCCGGCTAAAGATCTAAAAACACAATATTTATCAAAGCATAATGTTTTTTGGGGGGGATGGAGGAGTCTTGAGAAACTAGTTAGCTAGGCTAGCCAGCTTAACTCACCATTTTCTGCAATCTCAAACTTTAGATTCCAAAGCCTAACTTTATGTACTGTTTTGTGGCCAAATTATTTAATCCTAGGTAACATTAATTCCATAAATATATTCTATCTTCCCTTAAATGATTTAACCTTCATCCACATGCTGACAGTAGGCTATGCAGTATATGTTGACTGGGCCACCACACCACTGCAACTTTGACTGACAAGCGTGAACAACAAACAGTAGGAAGGACCACATGTCATAAAAAATGTTCTGTTTAATTTACTTTAAATGTCATGGTTTATGTCAAGACCTGACTATGGGGTGCCTTTAGGCATCTCTGTGCCTGGGGGTAACTGTCAGGGCCTGACAACAGAAGTGCCTCTAGGCATCTCTGCGCTTCACTTTTGGTTGTCCCCAATTAGAGGCAGCTGCCCCACATTGGCTCAAATTGGGGATCCTATTTAAGTTCAGTTGTCTAACTACTTTGTGTGAATCATTGTTTAGGCTACCACTCATTGTTGCTTTGCTGCTTAAGAAGTTCTGAATAATCATACTACATGATTCCATACTACACCTCTGAATCTGTGTCCTGCAACCTATTCAACTGTGACAGTATATCATCATGTACACATTGTAGATTGGAATTTTAATAGTGTTTAGAATAATTGTTCATGTCTTTTAATTTCAATAAAAAAATTATAAATGGCAAAAATGAATACACACACACACACACACACACACACACACACACACGTACTTGAGTAATAACTTCATTTTGGTTATTAAAATCCTTACACATGCTTGTTTATAGCTGGAGGCCTCTAATGGTAAGAGGCCCCTGGACCCAGGTCCCATTTGCCTGGTCCATAATCCGGCCCTGCATGGTATCCACGTATCCGAAAAGTGGAACTGAATGTAGTAACCAACTTTATATACATCTCCGGGAAAAGAGACCACTATACCTTTTTCTTTCATTTACCAAAAAGTTGAAAAGGAAAGTTTTGAGTGAGGAACAGAAGCGTTACATTTGCAGTGGTTTCTTAATTTTAACCCTTCTGTTCCTCACTCAACATCTTCCTTTTTGGCTTTTCTGTAATGAAAAGAAAAAGCTGCAGTGTTCTCTTGATAGTTTTCGGAGCTGTATGAAACAATTAAATTGTTAAATTACAAAATTATAATAATCTAATAAACAATTGTACACAACAAGCTAAATATCACTTTAATGCAAATTCCATGGTAAGGCACCTTTGGTGGAATCGATTGATATAGTTCACGGCATGATTCATATAATATAATTTACCAATATATTGTTTGCTAGTCCAATGCATATTACTATCAGATTTTACATCAATGATTGGGACATAGCTGGCTCCCTCCAGCTGTTTGGGATGATGCACTTTCATTTCCAATGACTTTATATTTTCTTTACCCAATATCTGTTTTAGTAGCTACAGCAAAAGATGCATTATCACATTGCATCAAATATCTCGCTTCCCCATCTAGCAAAAACAGAATTCTTGTTTTTTACCTTCTTTCGAAGGCTGCTGCTGCCAGTGGCCTTTATGGTCTAGTGGTTCCAGCAGTGACCCTGGCACACAAATGCAACCTTGGTTTCCATGGGGTTGAATTCATCACAATGACCTTGGGTTAGCTTTCGCCTATCTTTCTTTCCTTTCCAACACTTTTCTATATCTTTACTGAAATAAGCTCCAAAATTACAAAAGCTGGCACACTTATCAACTTGTTTAGTTTCACCAACACAATGTTACAGGGGAGAGTGAAATCAACTTATTGGTGGTTTTAATGGATTGTCTAGAGTGTCCCTTCCACAAACAGGTCCTGCTGTTCCATTGGGCCTCAACCTGAAGAGGTTTGATGTGACCAGTCAGAGTATTTTTAAGAAATTGCAACATTAATTTGGTATTTCAGAAACACTGCTTATTTTTTCCGGGAAAGCTACACTGAACCTTTTGATAGATGAAAGGAAGCAGATATATATTTTTGTAAGAAGTTCCCCCGTTGACAGACAAAGTACAACACATTTGCCTAGAAATACAATTCTAACATCACAGCAAGGTCATATGTCATATATAAGCTACACTGAAGCAGGTTTTTCTCCAGCTACACAGGATGACAGTTTGCCAGTCCAAATAATATAGACCTTTTTATCCTGTTGTTCTGGAGTGTTACGTCAATGTTAAAATAGCAAGGCATCTGTGTAATGCTCCAATCCCTTCAGAGATTTTTCAACCTCAACTTTTTTCTATGTTTTGTTGATTTACAAAATGGGATTCAAGTTTTTGTCAATATTCTGCACAAAAATATATGAAATATAAAACACTAATATGTCTTCATTACAGAAGTATTTAACCCCCTCAGCAAGGGTTTTTGGCAAACTCCCTTAGTGGGTTGCAGAGCTGGATGTAAAATTCAAGCACTGTCAGGTTTGCTGTTGATCATTGCTAGACAGAGATTTTCAGTGCTATATATAGATTTTAAAGTCTTGGTAAATATTTCCAAGCCAATATAAGTCAAAATTGTAGCTAGGCCGATCGGGGACATTCAGTATCATCTTGATAAAAAAACTCCAGCGTATATTCATCATTCTGGTTAAATCAAGTTTTCTTTTGGGAGTGTGCATGTGCCTAATACTGTATTGTTTTTTGCAAACAGGATGATCAGACTGTTTTATTTTGTTTAGACTTTTTTTCACTAGTCATTTTGGTTAGTATTGTGGAGTTACTACAATAATGTCAATATTGTCATATCACTATAGCTACTAAATTGTTAACACCATTACATGCTTTCACTGTGATACAATACATATTGGCCTCATGGAATCTTGGTTTCCTTCATTTACTGCTACTGAGTTAAGGACACTTTTATATGGACATTGCGTAATGATACACCATCCAGCGCCTAATTAATAACTTTACCAAAAATACTTTTTCTTTGCAAACACCAATTATTGCAAAAATGTAGTAGATGCAGCTTATTCTGTAATTTCCAACAACTAAATATACATTTGAGTCATTTAGCAGACATGTATTCAGAGCAAATTGAAGTAGACATACATTTTCATGCATTTCCTTGTCAATCCACAACCCTGGCTCTGTTTACCAACTGAGGGAATGGTAATAGCGAAAGGGTAAATTGAAGACAATTCAAATATATAAATAATCATACATCTTTGACATGATGGATTGTTGTATGTACATTTATGTAAATAAATGCATTAACAGAGTTAATTCCTTTCAGAAATAACTAAAAACAGCAGTCTAGAAAAGCAGTGATTGGAAGTTGTTAACCACAGAATTTCTTGTTAATATAAAACTTATATTAGTTTTCATCAAAATAGTAAACCTGTTAGATTTGTAAAAACACTAATGCCCACGAGAACCAACTGTGGCAGGAGTTAGCACTGGTATTGCATCATCAAAACACTGCCAATATCACTGTCAGTCAAAGCAGCAGAAGGCTTTAACTTTCTCTATAAAATCTAAATGTCAGATTTTAACCCCCTTAAGACAGCTCCCGCATGTCCCCCGTAGCTACTGCACTTTCTGACACTAATATACTTAGGGCCCTTTCCTGGCATCTACTTGTCCCTAATACAAATTGACAACAAGGAGAATTTTCACTGTCAGAGAAGCACAAAAGGCAAATTGAAGCAAGGATTCCCAAGAGTACAAGGATAACAAAAATCAAATAAATGGGAAGGCTTTTTGGAATTTTGAGTTTGCTGTCATTGTTTAGTTAAGAACCTGTGATTTCCTGTCCATCAATCATTTGTTTAATTCACATAACTCACCTGGCTTCTACTGAACAATCTAAGGACATTCAGGTAGTCGAGTATAGGATAAAGTGAGGCAACAAGTAGCAACACTCTCATCTTACTCTCCCTATAATTACCAATTCTGCAAGAGGGGTTGTGCTCTCTGAAGCGGACATCGTCCTTTTGTATGTTGTCTATAAAAAAGGGTGGTGGAGGGGGTCTATTTGAGGGAACCGTTAGATGGTTGGCACCTTGCGTTTGAATGTGTGTTGCTGTGCACTGTCCCAGAGCTAAGCCTTGCATCCACACTGCTGCTGAATCATTACTGAGCTTGGGCTTCTGAGCTTTCAGATGTGCAGGATGAAATTAGAATCACCTTCTCTTGGCTTGTCAGTAGCTTTCATCATGTTGCCAGGTTTGAAGAGTTTGGGGGGTGAAATTTCATCGATGCCCTACATGCATATTCATTGAGATATGGGTTCATCCTCCCAAATCTCAAATGCAAATGACGACTAGCAATACAGATGAAATAATACTGCCATCAAAACTGCATTGACTCTCAAAGCTGCTGCCCATTGCACAGATTGTTTTTGCTAGACACCCAAGAGATTAAGTAATCCCAAGGTGAGCAAGACTGTGTATTATTATTTTATTATTAATACTGAAAGAGATTACAATCCATGTCTGTTTTTTATTATTAGACGTGCAAAGCAATGCAGAATTCTAGATTGCTGCCATGTTTTTATCAGCTGCGCTTCCTTTACATGTGCTGAGATTGTTTTTATTATTGAGGGGTTTAGTCATCAATCCCTACATATTTTCCTTTTACCCCTCCTTTTTTCATTTCTACTCTCTCTATCTCTAACACATTTATAAAGCTACGAAGGTTAATTTTTCTTTTTGATTAACAACGAGAACTATATCCTCCAACACAACAGTAAAATAAAAACAAAAAAATAGAAAAAGTCCATTAATCCCAAGGGAGGATTTACTGGTTGGAAACATTGAATGTCTATCTGCAGCAGACATTCTGTGATAAATCCTCTTGAATTTTTCCTGAAGGATGTAATTCCCCCGAAGAACATAATTTTTAACAGTAACAGTCTTTGAGGAATGGGTGCAATACCAAATTAATAAATACAATACTACATTTCTGTCAGTGGTTTCTATTGGCAAGCCACCATAGACACAAATGATCTTCCTGAACCTCTTAACCTTATCCAAACCCAACCTCAATATCCTAACTTTTATGCCTAAAGCTAACATCAAACCTTACTGCTTTTCATCAGAGAGGCTCCCGCAGCGCGTGTGTGTGTGTCTGTGTGTGTGTCAATGTATTTTAAAATATTTGTGCATACTTGTATGTGGAACTGTTTTTGTGTGTGCATGTGCCACATGTATTTGAGATTGTGTGTAGCTCTTTGCGGACCTCTGGTTGTGTGTTAATATGTTTGTGTGTATGTACCAATGTGTGCATGCCTTTTTATGTGTGTGTATGCATGCAGACCAAACATGCCACCAAGCACCATTCTTCAATTATTCCCACAGCCTTTGGCAGGTTACACAAAGGCGCCAGACGCAATTAGCCATGTTGCTGGACATCGGATTAATTGACTGGCACGAGATAAAAGTAGAGGAGTCTTGACAGGCATCCAGGTTGCGGACTTCACTCAACTTCAAGGCTTTATTTTTTGCATTAAGAGATTTCACATGCATTTCTCACCTGGGGCACTGTTAATTTTAATGGTGGCTTGTTCTACTCTCTTGATCTACTCAGGGTTACCTTCACATTCCAGCTCTAGCTTCAGTTTTAATATGATGGTGAATATTTTTGGTCTGCTTGCTGTTAAGTGTAGCAGGCTTGTAAACTGGCATGCATGTCACATGTGGCTAGTCAAATGCCACAGTGTCCTTTGAGGCAAAGCTGATGAACAATCACACAAAATTGACATGAAAGAAAGTGTCTAAATTACATATTTATTACCTGTTGTAAATGCCGTCTTATGTGCATAGGCTGAAATCCCAGCGGGGGACACAAACTATGATTTCCACCCCATGATATAACTGTTAACATTTCTATGTAATTCAAATAATAGTAATAAGATGCAATGAAAGCACTTGTGCTGATTATAGACAATGAATAGTGTATTTAAATTCATGTAGACAATTCTTTACTTTTACCAAAATACAATAAAACACATTTCTAACCGTCACCAGCCTTCATTTTCTCTGCATTGAATTACAGGTCACACTTTATGTTAGCAAGCGGTTAGCATTTGTAAATGTAGCTAACATGCATTGAGTGCCTTTCAGTCAGTAAGGTTAATCCAATACGTTTGTTTTATGTTGGTAGGGGTTCATAGACAATAGCTGAATCCGCAGAGCTGCAGTAGCAAGCAAAAACAACATTTACAGCACTACTTTTGGTGTCCCTCTCAAAAGTGCTCATGAGAAAATTGTATGTAATTGTCCCCTCCAAACCTGATGTCAGATGTTTGCCCCTGCTTAGGTGGTGCATTAGTATATCAGTATACAATAAATTAGTCCCATCTATGGTGCCATGAGATCGGTTAAAAAAGCAAGACAACCCTGTACATGCACAAAATCCTACTTGAATAACATTGATATTGAAATGTATTGTCATTATACCCGACGTGGATAAATAATAATACAAGGTCAAACTTAATAAGAATACACTAACTGTCATTAGGGACTGATCGTTACATATGACATGGGATATCTGTAAGATAAAGCCCCCCAAAAATATGTGTACGGTTGACCCTCCCCTAAGTAAATTTTCACATCACCCTCCCTGAGTCTCAGGGGGAAAACATTCCGATTGAAAAGTAGATTGAGTGCATTTGGTCTCAAAGACTCAACTAACTCAACAGTATGCATGCTCAACAATATGCATGCGAAGGTAGCTTATACTAACTGACTCAATAAAAAGATTTACGAATATATAGCCTAGAAACCTATTCTGCCTGAAAATTTAAGCCAATTTTATTGGGATGTTTTTACTTTTCCAATCGTCTATAAAAATAAGAATATTGTAACAACTATGCCACCAGCTGATACACACAGCCTAATACGCACAATGCGGCACTAATTGCATGCCCTTCGTGTAACTAACAGAGAGAGTGCTAGTTTCTATTATTATTTATTGTTGCGTTTATTTTAAAAAATCACTGTCACAAGTCCAGCCCAACTACAATATTATAATTTAGGACCCATCCAGTCCTGATCGGGTATGGGCTAAGAATGAACTTTCTTTTAGCACTGGTAAGATTTTGGCCTAGCTAACTGATCCTATTCTGAGTGTCATTTGTCTGCGCAGAACAAGGCTGTGACAACCTTTCTATGGTATTAATTTACAATCAAGACAATGACCCAATGTACAAGTTCCTGCAATGAGTTATGAGTCTTCTGTTCCTTGGTCCAGTTCTGTCGTCCTTTTCCACTATGTGAAGCAATATGTTTTTCATTGACGCAGTGACATTGTTGAGAACAAGCTGTATACTTGTCTGTATAACAGGAATGCCATAATTGGCGTTTAGATTGTTTAGATCCTGAAACCATTCCCTTTATAAATGACTTTGAAAATTGGAGCAAAACAACTTGTAGGCACACTGAGAGTCTAACATCCACATGGACTGTTCTCTACATTCGGTAGCAACAACTCCTCCAACACATGATCTGTCCACTCAACTTTCCCCCAATGGAACATCTCCCTTTGCCTCCGCAAGTCCATTGAATATTTCAAAAACAGAAACTACAAAGAAATGAAATTCTTGAGTATAGAACTTAGCTCACGATTGCGGTCCTTCCGTAATTCTGCAACATCATTCATGTCTTTTTGTTTTTTTCACTACATATTGCGCTATATCCATGATCTGGATAGACCAAGCACAAATAATGACTGACCGAATAGCCAAAGGAAAGCTGATATATCAATAATGAATGTTCTGCCAGTCAATACTTGAATTTCAAATGTCTGACCGACTAATGAAAAGTATCTATTATCTGACATATCTATTATAAAGTAAAATTAACCTCCCTTGTAAACTGTAAACCCTCCCGAAGACTGAAATTAAAAAAGCATGACACTGCCCCATTTTTCTCCGTGTCTCAACTTGTTAAATTTGGATCTGTCCCTTAGGTCACTGTGGATAAGAGCATCAGATAAATTCATAAGATAAATATCTTCTGCCATTACAACTTTCTTAGAGGTATTAACACCAATAAGTATTTTTTCACTGAAAACAATCAATACAAAATGTTATCAGTCATCGGCCTTACATAATTATACAGCCTAGAAAGTTCTCAAACTGTATTTTCTCATTGCGCTCTTGGTTTTGAGATGACACCAGATCCACTGTTCTGAAAGCCACAGGTGGGTAGTTCACAATTCATATTTCAGTCTGTTGAAATCTACAAACAGTTTGATAAACTGTGATGCTGCCAACGTGGAAGTGACCATGACAAATTGCTGTCAGTGATACTTTTTAATTTATGGAGGGGAGGAATTTTTATTATATTTACGTATAAATGCAAGCAGCAACCCGGCAATTTTTTTTCAGTTTGCATTGACATGTAGTGAATGAAAATGCCAAGAATACTTGAATTATTGCGAACAATGACTTGTCTATCCCTTAATCCGAGACTGTTGTGTAAGGTGACATGTACAATGCCTTCAAAAAGTTTTCAGACATCTTCACTTTTTTAACATAATCATTTTTGCCATCAATCTACACACAAAACACTACAATGAAAAATCAGAAACCCATTATTCAATACTACATAGAGATGTCTTAGACAAGAATACAAGCTTCCAGTCTTCTTGAAAATGCCTCTACCAGATTGACACCTGGATTTGAGCATTTCCTCCCATTCTTCCTTATAGATCCTTTCAAGTTCTTCAAGATTGGATGGTGAGTGTTGCTATATTGCAATCTTCAGGTCCCCCCACAGATGTTCAAGATGAAGCATGTCCAGAGTGAGGTTATTCAAATGTACCAATCATGGGTAGGATTAGTGGCCCAGTCAAAGTCCGGACCTCAATTCCTAATGAGAATAAATGTAAAGAGTTGAAAATTGCAGCACTCTGAATTTCCTCGTCCATTTCATGTTATGTTCATGTAACTCATTAAAGTGTAAAAATCTCCCAGTGGATACTTTTTAGAGGCAGGGTGGTTTGGGCCAGATGGCCGGCTGTAAGAAAAGTCTTGGTGGTTTCCAAGTTCCATTTTGCATTGATGGAGTTTACTTTGCTCCTGAGATTTTTTTTATAACTTCCCCCAGATCTGTTTGGTGACACTTTCAAAAATAAATGTACTTATTTTTGAAAGAAAAGCAATTTATTTGTTTATTGTATTAAAATAACATAATATTTTTTCAAGGATTTTCAATGTTAGCACTAGTGAAAACTGCTGAATAACAAAGTATTAAAACTGGCAATCTTTAGACTAGTTCAGTATCTTCAGTATCAGCGTTTGTGGGTTCGATTACAGGCTCAAAATGGCCAGAAACAAAGAACTTTCTTCTGAAACTCGTCAGCCTATTTGTCAGCCTATAACAGCGCCGACTCACCAAGGCATTGTCTCTACAAGACCCCATGAAGGTGTCCTGTGGTATCTGGCATCAAGACATTAGTAGCAGATCCTTCAAGTTCTAAGTTACGGGGATGGAGCCGACGTGGATCGGACTTGTTGGACCAGCACATCCCTCAGATGCTCAATCGGAATGAGATCTGGAGAATTTAGAGGCCAGTGCCTCTAATTATATTCCTCAAACAATTCCCGAACAATGTGTGCAGCGTGGCAGACCCAGGGTTTCCCAGCAGAACATTGCTCAGAGCATCACATTCCCTCCACCGGTTGGTCATCCTACCATAGTGCATCCTGGTGCCATCACTTCCCCAGTTAAAAGGCACATACGTACACAACCTTCCACATGATTTTAAACAAAACATTTCCAGTTCTGAGTATTGTTACACAGCAGGTTTTGATGCAGCGTGTGTTGTGACACAGTCCTCCTGTAACCATTATTAACCAACATTCTGTAACTTGTGCCAGAGTAGACCTTCTGTCCAGACGTGATAGCCTTCGTTGCCCTCGCACATCGCCGAGCCTTGGGCACCCAACACCGGTTTGTTTATTTTCCCTTCTCAGATCACTGTCAGCAGGAACTCACTACTGCTTACCGGGAACACCCCACAAGCCTTGGCATTTCAGAGATGTTCTGACCCAGGCTTTTGGCCATAACAATTTGACCCTTGTCAAAGTCACTCAGGTTTTTTTCTCCTGCCAAATTCTCTTCGATGCAACATGTAGACAACAAGAACTTATTGCATGCTTACCTACCCCAACCTTGACTTCCCCTTGTTAGAAGATGATCAATGTTATTTGCTTCACCTGAGAGTGGTCATAGTGTTTTGAATCACCGCAACCCCCTACAATGCTGTGATGGATGTTTGGAAATCAATTTACATCAAAGAGTTGTGCTTATTTATAATGCCTAAATGTTCTGCCTTGTATCTGATCTCTTTCCAAAAGCTCATAGCTGATTGGCGTCAACCTTTATAGTTGAAAATATCTGGACATTTGTCCTCAAAGCAACATTTTGTTATTCTCTCTTTTCTAACCAAGTGTAAACAATTGTCTTCCCCAAAGCCACTATTAAACATTCTCAAAAGTGTGATTGTGAGGATCTTTTCAGCATTATGCCTTTAAGCCTTCCAGTGACCATGCTAGAGATAGTTTAATAAAAACAGAATGAAATTTTACTAAGGCTCATCATAGGGAAGCATTTTGTATGTTTGTCTAGTGGGGGCTGACCGTTTCTATTCTGGGCAGAGCTCCAAGGGTACTGGGATGGTTTCACCAAGAGAGGAGGGAAACTGGGGAGATATTGTTGTATTTCCTGAACTTTAAGCACTCCAAAGCTGCGGTCCAGGAAAGAATAAAGCTTTGACAGTTTAAGGGCCTCAGGCCTGCTAAGCAGAGGGTGGGGGGGGGGAAGAAAAAGCCAGAGCTGCATCATCAGAGAGGTGTTATGTACACATATACACTTAAACACAAACAAACACACAAAAACAATGTTGACACACACACAAATACATGCATCTGTGCTGGAGTCTATTTCCCATTGGTGTCCTTAATGTCTGTATCATCAAGAAAATAGGCCCCTAATCACCATCATTACTCACGCCGGTGAGAGAGTAACAAATCAAGAATTGTAACTAATTACTCAATAGATGTATGAGGGGAACAAATTTTCACATGTCAAAATATGGTACGCATCACTTACAAACATTCAGTTAACATATTTACAGTCACATTACAGCCACATTAGTTCATTAATATTCTTGTGAAACCTGAACCGGACCAATAACATTTCAGTGAGGTAACTTGGCTCAGCGGTATCCTATGAAAATTAGTGGGCTTGGTCCCCAGGCACATTCAAAATCGCTTAGCATCCAGAAGCCAGATGGAAGATGTTTGCTGGTAGTTCCCAGCAAATAATAGTCCCTTTGAGACTTGGCAGCCTTGAGCATTTTCTATGTATAATAACGCAATAAAAAATATATCAGTGAAGACATGACATAGCCTTGACATCTTTGTACATTTCCTTTACTATTTGGTTTGTTTTATTCCATTATATTCTGTTTCTGGAACAATTCATTAAAACCATTCAAAATCATGGTTTAAGAAGAATAATTGACATGTTTACTGAGTTGAACTGACACTTAACATATTCATTGCTAATTAGTAAACAATGAAAACTTGAACATTCAACAGGCTTCAACAAAACAATATTGTCTCACCAATATTGATTTATAGGTGTGTTTCACATTTCCAGAACAACGGAGGCAATGTTTTGTTCTCTGAAAATAGCTGACAGTCCTTTAAGTGTAGCAGAGCAAATATGGGTGAAGATGACCCAGATACCCAGATGTAAGGAGTTGGATAAGTGTTTCACCAGACAGCCATGGAAGACTATTTACATGAAGCAACTCATCTCCATAGGTCAGTCCTGTTTAGTTCTGGTAACAAGGCAATATTCCTTGTTATAACACCCCGATCTGGTTTACCAGTGTCATTTTAAAAAGGGTGGATTTCCATGACAATCCCAAGTTCCCTCAAGTTTAGTAAATATTGGACCAGCTTGGACCGAGACTGATCCCTAGTTCAATTTCTGATGCCATCATGGGGGACAGTTGTGTATCCTTAGGATTGACTTTTTTAATACAATAGCTTCATAGATTTCATTACACTGAACAAACTGAAATGTGCCAAAAGCAGTTTTTGGCAATTTCATTGCCAGATATCCAGCCACACAGTAATATGCATTTACTAGTCTCAGTTTGGAATAACTAACCGTTATGCAGTTCAGCCTACACAGCCCAGAACCTGAAACGCACAACTTGCAGAATCGCAAACCACAAATTTGTTGTGATTTCAGGGACATCATCCGACAGAAACCCTTGTCTAGTGGAAACCCTCAGAAAAGTCAAATAAGATTAATCTTTTAAAAAAAGGCTTTAATACCGGACTGTGACATGGTTTTGACAAAATGGGGATCTGTCAGTGTTTCCAGTCACCAATCACCGTAAACAGCAAGATATCACAGACACACAGGATAGGCAGCCAGTCAGGGGACATTAATGGGGCAAAGGACAGAAAAGGAACACAAGTCGTTTATCTTTCTTTTGTACTGCTACTACTATTATTTTAGTGTCAAGTAAGGCTTTTAGCACAGTGCTGTCTCCTATTATATTTGCACAATGCCCTTGACATTAATTACAGTTTGGCCATTTTATTGTTGTGACATTTGCCATTTATTTGTTAGTGACACACGTGTATCAGTGCAATCAAGAATACACGTGATGTCAATCTCGCCCACAAATTCCGCTGTCTCTGCAGTAAACAATTTAATATGTTCAGAGATTTATTTTTCCCAGTAAAACGGTACTTTAGTTGGTTGTCTTGTGAAAAAATTATCTTCTGCAGACTTTCTTTTCCTTGTTAATTCTCTGTGATAATGTGTCTTGACAGAGACTCCCCGATGCTGGCCTGTTCTGCATCCCTGCAGAGAGCCCCGTCTGCTGTTGCCCTTTTGAAGAAGTTATTGCTTTGATGTATGAGGGAACCGATAACACAGCACGTGGAGGGAAGAGTAATTGCACCGAGTCTTTGGGGGGACAGTATATAGCCCACACAATGACTCTGGTCCTGTGTCTTTCTCTCTCACTCTCACTTTCTCAGCCTAATGGACAATGCATCATGTGGTATGGCAGAGGCACTGGGGCATCACCAGTTGAAATCTTTCTTAGTAACCGCAGTCCACAGACAGACAGCAGGGAGATGGAATTGTGGACCTAGAAATGTGACCTATATCAATGTGTAATAAGCCCTTTTGGCACTGGAGTAATACGCTTAAGAATGTTGGAATGTGAGGTTACCCCAGAATGTTGGAATGTGAGGTTACTCCAGAATGTTGGAATGTGAGGTTACCCCAGAATGTTGGAATGTGAGGTTACCCCAGAATGTTGGAATGTGAGGTTACCCCAGAATGTTGGAATGTGATGTTACCCCAGAATGTTTGTTTTCCCCAGCAGATTCTCCAAATTAAACTTGTAACTTATGGTTAGATTTATTGTCACAAGTGTCTTGGATTTTTAGTTTACAAGCAATTACATGGAAGTTAGCAGTATAGGTTGCCAACTTCCTGAGGAATAGTCATAAAAGCATTTCTATAGAGGGAGGGTGAATACATCTTGTAGAGTACAGTGTCTAATTTTTCAGGGCAGCAGATGTGTTCTCCAACAATACTAATCACCAATTAACTTATTTATCTGTCTTGGATGAAACAATGCATCATCAACAGGGTGAAACTAAATTTAACAATTTGACTTACTCATCAGAGTATTCCTTAGTCATCAGAGTTTTCCTTACTCATCATAAACTAGCATCTCATGCTAAACCTTGGGATTCAAGAGAAAGATGAACAGCTTGCTAATACACAACAACTTTTGTTCAGTTATCTCAACTTACACTCTTCAAGTCCATCTCCAGAGACATGGATGTTATAAACATACTATTGTAAAGAGTTGCTTTAGCCCCATGCTGCTTTAGCCTACCTTCCTGAATGTGGCCGCAAAAGGAAACTTGATGGAAGATCACAGTGAATGGTGGAAAAGGTGCCTCGATCAACTGCCCCACTTATTAAGTCTGACCTTCAGACACAAGGTCCTGGTCCACCTGGTTATGCTGTGGATTTGGAACTGTTTAAGGACACTGGTCAATTAAACAGAATTTATGAACTTGCTTATTTTATGGTTATTTATGAATTTGCTTATTTTCTGATCATGCAAAAACATTGATCATGCCCAAAAAGGTGTGAACTCTTATATTCTTAACCAGGCACAGCAAGAAGAGAAATGGACACCCCTCAGAGTCTGTGTCCTCTCCTACTTTTTGGCCCTACTAGGGAGTGTTTCCTAGCCACTTTGGATTAACTCTTTTCAGGCTGGGTGTCAGTACAAATTATTTGTGACAACTGCTGATGTGAAAAGGTCTTTATAAAATACATCTGATTGATCGATTGATATTTGCGTGTCACATCAGCAACCCTTTTCAATTGTGTGTGATGTCATTTCTCTTCATGTGAAATTTTTGTTAATTTCTTTCTGGCCAAATTGACATGAATAACAAATGTGATTGGATGGAAAAAAATATAATTGCACACTGCTTGAAGTGTTTAATTAGCAGATTTTTTTTTATTCAGGTCACCACAATAATTTTTGGCTTAAGCAATGTTCCTTATTTTCCCATATTTGTTTATGAGAAAAAGCATTGAGGAATATTGTCCCAGATTTGCTGATGAGAAAACGTAGCTGCTCGTGTTGCACACTTTAAGGATTACGACGACTTCCAGCATGCTTGATTTATAACATGTGCCTCTGTATTTCTGCAATTACATAAGTACAGGAGCGCATAAGTTCAGCGCTCTCTTGCCTCATTGCTAGCTCATGGTCTAATTATTTGTCATGCGTATTGCGCACCTCTAAAAATAGAAAACCTTTAGACTAGTTCACGTTCTTAATATAAATACTTACATAATTCCACACAGTATAAACACCATCACCTTGTTGCTGTAACGAATGGGTCAAGGCAGAGACCGGTTCCAGTTGCAGACCAAGCGATTTATTAGGAGACGAACTCCATGCAGGGCAAGGCAAAAGATATTCGGACAGACAAGGGTCAAAAACGCAAGAGGCGAACTAAGACGCAATCACAAGGCTATAGACTGAGTCGAGGAGAAAAGCAGGCCAAGGTCAAACACGGGAATCGATATATCCCCTCCAGTATACCTGAATACCTCTGCATTACAGTATGTGGATACCTTACTTATGCTGAAAAACATATTGCATCACATTAATCATTAGAACCGATAAAATAACAAATAATTTAAGGGGGATGGTTAACTTTCCAAAAGGGTCTCATACTAGCACAGTTACCGTAATTGTTTAAACTAATGGTTTTAGTAAATATCACAATTTTAACCCTCGTAGTATGCTTTGATTGTGCATTTTTGCAAGAAAAAAGTAAATGACCCAGATGAAATGATTGCCACCTTTTGGAAAATTCAAAATAAATTGGATCGAAGCAGAAGATCCTCATTTACTGGGTTATTTACCTCACGTTAGCAGGAGCAGGTGCCTACAAGGTACAGAATCTTTTGCTCCCTGAACCATTGTAAAGATGGTGAAGAATGAGTGTCTGAAGATTTCAGAAACAAAGTAATCCTCAAACATAGACATTCACAAGGTTATAAGTCCATCTCCCGGGTGCTTAGATTACCTGTTTGCACAGTCCATTGACTGTAAAGTACTTTGTGGCCCATGGAAAAATGGACAGCTGCCCAGGACACAAGAAATCACAGCTAAGTTTGGCTGCCAGAAGACACTAAACCTCAGATGTTATTAACCTTCTAAAACTTTGTGCAAGATTGTGTGTTGCCGATCAGTGTTGTGCACAGACCTTCCAAGGGACATGTACACCTGAAACTGTTATATACTTTGTAGTGAGTTGTCGGCTCACACAGACATATGGTGTGTCTGAGTTTGTTATACACATTACGCAAATGGACAACTGGACATCATCGGCGTGAGTGCCACCCAGGCACTATAGAGCAAAGGGGCATGTGCTCTGTACAGGTTTAGCCCTACCTATGCACATGCCTGTTGCCTGTTGAATTTATATTGGTGCAATGTTGACAGAGGGATATCAGCTAGAACACACAGCAATTAAATTGCTTCTGGCACAACAGTGATAGAATTATTGAAAGGGGAACACTGGAGAAGGTTCTGGGCTGTAAAAGGTAGAACAGGGTGACTCAGACTGTTACAAAGCCTCCTCAGTGGCCATTGTGGTGCATCAATATCAACAAAAGAAGCGATTCAGGCTCTGAATAGGAAAGCAGTAGGACTTTTTTGTTACAGTGGTTGAGGAAAATGAATGGATAGGCAACCGATGGATAGTAGCTCTTTTTAATGGCAGGGTAGCTAAATAACCTTTCTGTCCACTGTTAGCACTGAAAAGGACATATTCATTTTTGGTGACAGGTTATGATTAGACATTGAGTCATGCAGACAGACAAGCAGCCTCCAATGGTACCAGCAAAACACTTCGTCCACTAATTGTTTCATTCTGTAAATAACCTTTGAAAGTGAGATCTCTAATGCCTGCACTAACCACAAAAAACCTTATTACAAATGTGCAATTATTAACACAGCAGTGATTGCATGGAGGTAATTACAAATTAAGAGGAATGCTTTATCTCACCAATTTGTGTCCAACTACAGAAGTACAATCACAAATCTGACTTTGTTTTGTCCCTTAATTTTTGTTCCACATATAAATGTCAGAATTAATGTTTACCCAGCAAACTAAAAATGGCTGGTGAATGTTCCCAGAACATTGCCTTTTGTCTGTGGAGTGATAATGTTTATACAATGTTTAAAATGTCTAGTACTAGACATTTAATATTTTCCCCATACTCTTAAAAAGTAGAAGTGTTAACAGTTTGGGAAAATAAGAGAAACATTTTAAACGTTTTTTTTCTATGTAATTTAATTTGAGTACTAGGGTGTAAGAAACATTACAGTAAACTTAAAACATGGTTTCTAAAACATGTCCATATGCGATAGCAAAATATGCTTGCAAATAAATGCTACAAATGCTCAAAGGGAATGGTTCAATCTAATATATTATATTGATGTGAAAAATATATTTCATAATCTACAACAGTTCAAAGTTAAAGGTGAATATTATAGGCATTGATGTCATTCCCTAGATCCCACGTCTTGAGAGGAGAACAGCATTGAGCCTTTTTCTAAATATTAAATATAAATACATTAAATATAATATTGGATCTTAGACAATTCCTCTATATAAAATCTATTGTCTTCATATTCAGAGGCTGAACTAACCATTGCAAAATAGGAATGTGGAAAATCACATATTTCATTTTTGTGGAATTATATGATGTACTAATGAATATGGCCTGTGGCAAAAAGTCTACTAGTGTTTGGCTTCATGATGCCATTGTCCATAACAAGGTCCCCAGGATGATTTGAAGCAACACACTCCCAATAGCATCAAACATCCACCTCCATATTGAGTAGGTATGGGGTTATTTGGTTATAAAACTCACAACTGCTGTGAACGGCAAAACACTGAAAACAGGCGTGCCAAAAATGTACTTGTTGAAGATAATTTGAAATACCCTAAAGACATTCCATGTAGCGTTCATGTAGTGCAATGATGTTCAGTGTTTTGAGTCAAACCCAATCAATGCAAAATCCCCTCACCACCTCAGTGCATCACAGACCTGTACATTTGTGAACAATCAAACATGCATATAATTATCCCTTGAGAACAACAGCATACTGCTCTATAGGTGTAAATTAAGTGCTCTACCAACTTGAGCAGAGGTTCAGGCACAAAAGTAAATGGCAATTAAAAGGCGCATCACTGCCACACTATTAAAACATGTCCATATTTTTTCAGGCCAAGGTTAAAATGTAACTTTGTGGCCTAGAATGGCCTTCATCAGACAAAGTCAAAATGTAAGTAATCAGTGTTCGGGGATTATCATCAGCTTGTGTGTACTACAAACATTACTATGGCCTAATGACTGGGACTGGGCTAAAACATTGTTTAAAGGCTCATTCAGATGTATCTGGTGCAATCATTTTCCAGGTTGAGACCTCTAGGGATTGGAGTGTGTTGAAAGGGTATTCAGAAGGTCTCTCTGGACATCGGGTGTTTGTCAATGTCACCTCCACGTTTGTGTTTGCTGATATTCTAAATTCCAAATGGAGGAACGTACGTAATGAGTGGCCTCTTTGGGCGCCTGATGGCACACCCGAGTTCACACATTCCAGTACACGGTTCCCATGAGGTTTCTCCGGCATAAAACAAGCTGCATGGACAGTGAATCACATAGAGGACATTATGCGAGTAGTAATTCATGGTATATTTGATTCTTAAGCCATGGCCCCAATCTGTGACAGGAGAACCATTTTACTCATTTGGTATCATTGGATACAGTTGCTACACTTGTAGTAAGTAGAGGGAATTGGCAGGAGGCTATTATAATTTGTAATTGAGCTGAAGTCAGATCTGGCACTCCTGTCTTTAATGTTTGATCTATGAAAAACAGTGGTGTGAGTATGCTGGAATGTGCTTCCTAAGGCTTGTTCGGAGTGCAGAATGTGTCAGTGGGTCAACGAGTTGGCGAAAGTTAACATTTTGATAGTTCAAATGCAATCTAAGTTATGGTATAAAAAGCGGTGGTCTATGATGCAAAATAGGATTTTTGTCCAGTCTAAACCTTTTGTTTCAAGCCTAGCAGGCATGTTATAACAACTGATAAAAACACAGCTTTTCTAAAATTGGTGAGTGCATCAGCGTACTGTTTAGGAATATTAAAAATCAGGTCAATAGAAAAAAAGATTCAATCAAAGACAATCTGGTTGGTTTATTGTCTTTCTTGTGTAAGTCTGAACTTTAAATTGATTGTATAATCTGTCTATTTGGCTAAAATCAGCTAGAAAGTCAAGGAGAAAGTGCTTGCATGGCATTGTCTAGTGGGTGATTATAATCAATAAATCATCAGTGCTATGATTCCAAAATTCCTGTTTATGCTAAATTTCTCACAGGCAGGTTACGAGTGTAGTTGTTCTGAGTGAATCAGCTGGCTTGATGAGCCAGATGATGTGCTAAATTCAGGACCATGGACAGCTCAATCACAGTGCCTGGCTGCCTGCCCAATGCTCATAGCATCTCGAATAAACCGAATGAACACCCAGTCGAATGATAACAATAAAAATCAAACGAGTGACCAGCTGCCATGTACAGCAACAATACATGAGTGTCAGGTCTATTTCCTTGTGGAAAAGTGAATTATGATAAATATATTTATAAAATGAATGTGTTTACACACATTTTAATACAACTACTGTTTTAGAGGATGTTGGTAACCAATTACAGAAAGGTGATTGTACAGTCCAGTCCAAGATTGTGGTAAACACATTTTTATAGCACAGCTGTGCTGATCTATGGTACTTGGCTATTACCTCAAACCTTAGAAAGCAGCAAAGAGGTGATAAAAATAGTGTAGTGTACACGTACCTATGAAGCCAAAACTGTAATGTGACAGTATTAAACAAATCACTGTGTGCTATGTAGAGATCTCATTTAAGTTGAACTGTATGTGTTGAGTTGTGTTTTTAAACTGTGAAATTGTTCATCACAAATGCATGGTTATATATTAATGAGTTGCGCAAATTAATGTTGTGCACTTGGAATTTGTTTACAGCTGTTACCTAAGCATTCGCTATGTTACCAATGGGTCATACCTTAATAGTCAAAGTAGTATAGTAGCAAATGCTATATTTTAGTCAAATTCCAACTAGAACAATAACGATTAGAACTAAAACAAGATTAACAAGTTAAAATAAAAGTAGAAAGAATGTTGATGCCTTTTAAATGTATTCATGTATGTATTAAATGTATCAATGATCACTTGCCTTAAGTACAATACTTCATGTACTTCTGTGCATTTTCTAGGAAATATTTTGTATTGTTGCTTGCAATAATTGAGATAGTTATAATGTTAGCTTATTGAATGTAATTTAATAACGTTACATATTTATAAATAAATTGACTTTTGTAACATTAACTCTTAAGCTTATTTGGATCACTTGGTACCCCATTAAGGCCAGTCCAGACTTCTCGCCTATTTTATAAAATATTTTTAACAAACATGAATGGTGTAAGTGATTTAATGTAAGTCATTTAATGCTAGATTAATCTTTTTATCTCCACTTTGTTCTAAAACATTTTTTCTGTATGCACTAAAAATGTCTAAACTTAAATATTAGTGTGGTTAATAGGTATGCCTAGCACTGCCTTTTTTGTACAATTGGTTCAATATATTACTTGTAATAATATTCTACATTACATCTGTTTTGATAATAGGTTATATATACAGATGTAAGAAAATAAATATTATAACTCTGCTTACATTAGGATAACATCGAAAACATATGAGAAAGAGGACACATTGGGAGAAATACTCATGTAGTACTTTTGTCCTTCTAGTCGAGGTAAAAGCCAAGGGAACCGGTCACATGCCTCGAGGTAAAAGCCAAGGGAACCGGTCACATGCCTTGACAATAAATCTTCTTGCAACACGTGTGAAACATTCTGGAATCCTACTGACAAGGGGCTCCAAGTTTGACACATCCCCCTTCTTCCACCTTCCCCTCTGCAACCCCAAGTGTCTTCATGTCTTAGGACAGCAGATGATGCCACATGACATCTGTGCTGGGCTCCGGCAGCCTGCTAGCAGATAGGCTTCTATCAGGGGTACAAGGTGACTTTGAGCCCTGGCAGCATGACAAGCCGGTGCTGCGTCCTTGCGCAGGAAATCAAAAGCCAGGGCATCATACAGACAACAACTCAAAGTCAACATCTGCAGTAGGTTGTGGCAAGAGCTTTCTGCTGAGAGCTGTGGTTGAAAACTCACCATGACACTTAAGTGTGGGTGCAGCAGCCGGGAAAGATGCTGTGCGCTTTGGAAAAAAATTGATTCATTTGAATTTCTTGCAGTAATATCTTACATTTTGCAGTGTGGACATAATTATTTCTTGGCAAAGGGACATACAAAAGTATTCACAGGCTTAGTTAAAAGATAATAATGCCGACAGCACTTGAACCACATTTATAATGTTTAATGAAAACTATCATTTGCGTATGCCATCAGGACTGTGTGTGGGGTGTTCAGACCAGTGGCAGTTGGTGACTTGAAACATTCAGGAGGATGGGAGACTTCCATTTTAGGCAGGGAGATGACAAATCTTTGGGTTTTAACGTTGAGTGCAAGAATTCTGTAACTACTGTATTGTATGGAATGGCAACCTCAGCAAGATTGCCCTTCTGACCACTGATATATCAAATGTGTAAAAGAATATGAAACTTATTGAAAATGTATTGACAGATCAAAAATAAAATAGGATGAGTGAAATGTTCATACTGCTAATAAAACAGTTGCCTGACCATCTTATGGTCCACCCAATGAGGATTGCATTCTCCCAAGTGAAGCTGTGGACAGTCAATAATTCCTGGTTGAGCAAACAGTTTCAGAATTAGCAGAATGGCTAGGCAAAATGTGCATCAGAGTGCACATTAGGATTAAATGGAAAGGGGAGAAAAAAATGTATACAGCCAGAGGATGAAATTAATCCAGACCTGAAAATAAATAACTTTGAATTACCTAAAAGAGATTTCCTTGAAAACATGACTCAACATGTTCCTCAACAAATGATGTAGGCTTTTGGTAGCAATAGCTATTTAATTATAGTCAGGGGTAGTAGGCAGCCTATCGGGTAAAGCATCTGACATGTAACTAAAACATTGCTAGATTGAATCCATGAGACAGTAAACAAAAGATTCCTCATCATGGACTGAGATGTTTACCATTTGGTGAATCAGTTAAACTGGAAAGCATTTTTAGCACTAGAATTTGATCCTACAATGTCTATCGACTCACCTATGCCTAGGTTATTTTTGTAAAGAAATGAATCCAAGGGTTGAACTCATGGCTAGCTAGTTATCTATTTACAGATGACAAAATGACTTCAAACAGTGACCTTAATCTGGTATAATCTAAACACTACACTACCATAATAAGACAAAAAATAAATCATTTTAAAGCTGCACTAGGTCGGATTCTTTTTTCAGTTTTGTCCCCCATAAACATGTTGTGTAAGCTAATGAGGCCCTCTAAGAGTTGTTAAGCAACACAGACAGTGTAGTGCCAGGGAAATGTCAATTTATAATTTTTGGATGATACATTCCAGCCAATTCGGTTCCAGCAATCTCCTTCCAGCCAGTCACCTGCTGTGAGGTGGCCCTTCCTCTATGGGCTAAAGTGCATTTTAACTGGAAGATATATACAGTATACAGTGGATCTCAAAAGTCTACACCCCCTGTTAAAAGGCCTGGAGTATGTGACGTAAAAAAATGGACAAAGATAAATCATGTTAAAAGTTTTTCCACCTTTAATGTGACCTTTAATGTGAAAAATTCAAATGAAAAACACTGAAATGTTTGAGGGGGAAATATAAAAATAAAAACAATAACCTGTTTGCATAAGTGTGTACACCCTTAAACTAATACTTTGTTGAAGCACCTTTTGATTTTATTATAGCACTCTGTTTGGATAGGAGTCTATTAGCATGGCACATCTTGACGTGGCAATATTTGCCCACTTTTCTTTGCAAAAGTGCTCCAAATCTATCAGATTGCGAGGACATCCCCTGTGCACAGTCCTCTTCAGATCACTCCACAGATGTTCACCTGGTTTGAGGTCTGGGCTCTAGCTGGGCCATTCCAAAATGTAAATTGTCTTCTGGTGAAGCCATGCTTTTGTGGATTTGGATGTAGGCTTTGGGTCGTTGTCGTGCTGAAAAGTGAACTTCCTCTTCATTTTCAGCTGTCTAGCGGACACCTGAAGGTTTTGTGCCAGTATTGTCTGGTATTTGGAACTGTCCATAATTCCCTCCACCCTAAGGCCCCAGTTGCAGCTGAAGAAAAACAGCCCAAAAGCATGATGCTTCCACCACCATGCTTCACTGTGGGTATGGTGTTCATTGGGTGATGTGCAGTGTTGTTTTTGTGCCAAACATACCTTTTGGAATTATGGCTGAAAAGTTCCACCTTGGTTTCATCAGACCATAACACATTTCCCCAGGTTTATTTGGTTTATAGATGTTTGTTTTTGCAATCTTCAGCCGGGCAAGGATGATTTGCTTTGTAGCAAAAAAAAGGCCTTCGTCTTTCCACTCTACCCCAATAGCCCATTCATATGAAGATTACGGGAGATTGTTGTCAGATGTAGCACACAGTCAGTACATGCCAGATATTCCTGCAGCTCCTTTAATGCTGTTGGAACTCTTGGAACCCTTCCTGGTAATGTCTCTGTTGTGCCATATTTTCTCCACTTGATGATGACTGTCTTCACTGTGTTCCATGGTATATCTACTGCTTTGGAAATTATTTTGTACCTTTCTCCTGACTGATATCTTTCAACAATGAGATCCCTCTGATGCTTTGGAAGCACCATGTACACCATGGCTTTTGCTCTGAGATGCAACTAAGAAAATGTCAGGAAAATCTTCTACCTTGTGTACTACAGCACACACTGTGAAAAGGCTAAGAAAAAAGGCTAAGAATAACGTCAAACCCCGAATTAGCTTTTTTGGAACATGTAATTCTATTTATTATATGATTATTTAGAGCTTTATTCTCTATCCTGCATTGGTACAGAACCGCTTTCTGATTGGTGAGTAATTATAAGATGCTTTAATTGTTTTTTTACAACCTAGTGTAGCTTTAAGATCTACCCCTTTAATACAACTAATATACCATGTAGTAATTGACACATTTGCACACATAGCCCCTGTATCATCAATTGTAAAGGTGGATGTTTTTGTTTATAGGTTTGGTGAAAAGTAAGAAAATATGTCAGTAAAAACAATACTTTGCCTATTCATTGAAACCCTTGCGTTAAAAGATTGCAAAATAGCATTACTGTGTAGCTCATATCAGCAGGCTGGGAGACCTTTATTAAGACGTCTAAGGGTGATGTCGTACTGATGTAATTTCAGGTTTTAAAACAGGTTTTAGACCTTGGGAAGCATCACATTATCTCCATACATGAAAATAATGAATATACAAATAAAAAAACAACACTTCAGTTATTTTGAACATTAATATCTTTTTTTTTATTAAGACAAGAACTCTTTATTTTTTGTAAAAATGTCTATTTATGAACCAATACAAAATGTGTATGGGAATGTGGATTTCTTTTTTCTTCATTAATACACATTGACATTGCCCAAGTACAGCAGAAAGACAAAAATAATCAACCTAAAAACAATGAAGTGATAAACGACAAAACATCCTGGGAGAAGTAAACGTCAGAGAAATGTTGTGTTTCAATTAATAATTGTACAGCCAGAGCTGAATGTGTTCTGTTCCTGCGTCATTTTAACAAACAAAGTACTCTTTAGTTGTGAACTATCTCTATACAAAGTAATATTTAAACACATCTTATACAGTGCATTGAATATTTAAGAAAATACATAAAACATGTACAGCTTAAATGCAAAAAGAATCACCAGTTGTCTGTTGACCTAAAAGGATTAGCATACTTTTTTTTTATTAGACTTCATCAATGTGTGGGGGGCCTAGACTTCGCATTCTACCTGAGATGCAATCACACCATTCAATGCACATTAACCTGCACAGGGCATTAACAAAGGTAAGTAAAAAGTAATTTTACAAAATAAAAAATGATATCAGTAACACTGTCAAACTACCAAGTTAATTGTACCTTGAGGAACAAAGGGGCATTTCAAAAATACTGATAACAACACACAGAAATAGAAATAAAAAAAATAAAACATTCCATACTCAAAGCTCAAACTCATTCCACAAATCTGCAGAGATGTCCGTCATCCACAAAATGTCATTTTACACTTTATAACGCCAGTGTTAAGTACAGGTAGCTGCTTATGCAAAATAGCAATAATTAATTCCAACAACTTTCCAGTTGGATACTTTTCCTAAGACACTCCGTTTTCCTATTGGTTCTGATTGTGGTGCCCAATTCAAACCACAACACACATCAGTAAAAGGTTAAGCGGAAACATAGACATCTACCCAGTTCACAGAGCTGTATGTTTAATAACATGTCCACCTACAATGAAAGGGAATTCATGTGTTCAGCGAAGAAAATTCTTTAAGGTCCAGTTAAGAATGGAAATGCCACACTGTTGACCAAAGCGATAATGCTTACTAATACAATTCACACAACCTCAATCTAAAAGACGTTAAGATTCCCTCAGATGTTCATTCTATTGAAACAAGAGAGGGAATTCAAAAAATGTCATGAGAGTTCACAGTCTAAAATGATAGGATTTAAAAAAGTCTGATAGCCACCACTGTCCTGATAAACAAACAGTATTGTTATCATGAACCCTGTTCGGACATCTTTTTACTGTGATAGGTTGGGGAGTGTAATTACTTTATGTGCACAAGCATAAATGACCACTTTCCTAATTTAAGTAAACTGCCAAAATATTATTTTACTACATGGAAGGATTATTATTCAAGCCACCAGAAAATATCTTTTTTGGGGCAAACTCCCAGGTCCTCTGATAATACATTTTCTGTGCATCCCTGTGTTGAGATGGTATTACAGAGTTTAACAGGTGATGTCAAGTTTGGGAAATATGTACACATTGATTCAACGACGTCTATGCACTTAGTCTACTGATGAACGATCTGTTTTGTCAGATATTACTACAAGCTTCAGTCATAACCTGCCAACACCGAATAAGAAAACATTCTAACATCATGGGGAGGTTAAGTCAAATGAATTCCATCCAAATTGTCCTCTGGAAAAACAGACATGCTGGGGTATTAATTCCATAACCAATGTTCTATAGTAATACATGTCCTGTGCACATAGGCCTATACAGTGTTAAACCAATGGTTGCTCCTTTAAAATATATTATATTTTGAATAATTGTCAAATTAAACATGTAAGCAACATTATCTTTTCCCTCATTGTCATGCCAACAACCTCAGCAAGACAATAAAAAAGATTAAACAGCAATGCTGGCCTTTGTCATGTTGAAAATTAAATGAATAGAGTCATGAAATTAAGACTTAGTATTGTTGATCTCCCCCCCACATTGGCTCTTTCAACATGGTCGTGCCTTTAACCTCAGGCAGGTCATGCTTAAAGAAAAAGTGAAGACTGTATCATGTATTTGTAAAGGTGCACACTCACATAGTACATGCAGTGTGATGTTGACTGTTTCGGCAACTGAAAACTGTTGCATCATGACTAGACCACATAGAGTCCAAAGGCTGGTCTGTGATAGTAGTGGCAAGAAGACCCTGTCTCCATCTTTAATTCTTAGTGACACTCAACTGTCATAACTTGGTCACGAGTGATGTACAGTATGGAGTGACAAAACAAAAAACAAACACCTTGTAATAATCATAAAAACATAAAAACATGTAGTTATCATGATATAAGTTTGTAAAAAAGTTCCTGGCACGTGTTTAATATATGGTGTGAATATTTCCTGAACCTTTTTGGAAATATTTGTTCTGAAGTGTCCAAATAGTTTTCTTGTGTTTTGTCTTGAAAATAGTATTACGCTCGGGCATCAGTTGTGTTTGATGTTTTGCTTATGCATGTTTAGGTGTTGTATATTATTGTTTTATTTTATTTTGGGAACAGGGATCAACAGACCACTGTTCTGTCTAATTCACATATACTGTATGCAATGCACACTATGCGTCTGTTGTGATTGTCAGGACATGCATGGCTGTATTTCGTTCAGTTTTTACCTTGTGTATGCCATTCATTCCCCCAATCACATTTAAGCCAGGTTAACGCATTCAGCCTCATTAATCATGATGACTCAATTTTGGGAATACAGTTTAATAAACCGGGTTAAATGAGCTTAGACAATGGTTTAAATGTAAGGTGACTGCTGTGATTGTACCTTGTCTATGCTCAGTGAACCTAGCATATTAAACCGTATTCCCAAGGTAGAGTCATCATGTTTTATGATGCTGAATACATTAACTTGGCTTAAGAGAGTTTTTGGAAATGAACAGCCCACAAAAGATGTTTGAGTAATTGAGATTGAACAAGGGACGCATCAAAAATCGAAAGCATCAACTATCGAATATACAAGTCAGAAAATAAACTACTGGGCCTATAATGACACTCAGCTAGACAAAACTCCCATGACATCCTAAACTAGCGACAAAATGTCAGGCCCATTTCGCATCCAACTGTAGCATTTAATAGACATATTATTGTAAACTCCTGATAAGAACTAAAATAAATATAGCCATACACAATCAGGACTGATGCATAGTGTGCTCGGCAGGTCAATGAATCAACCATTATCTCATTATAACAAAATAGCATTAGTGGTACTAGATATTTAATCTTGCTTTAGGCTTCAGGGCTTCGGTATAACTTGGTTTACAAGTTTAATAGTCTTGTATACATATGGCAGGAAAAACACAAGTGTGATATTCTACTGTTCAGTTGTTTCAAATATATCAGTTGTATTTGATGGTAATATCCTTTTATTAATGTTGATTGCAGTAAGTCAGTTAAACTGAGGCATCTTGACTGAAATACAAAGAGTGAGCACAGGCCATAACAATGCATTTTGTCATTTCTCAATGAAAGGGAGAGGACATAAAACCCTGAAAATATCATCACAAAACAATAAATGACTGCAGAAGAATAGCAGTTCTATTCAGTGGAACAGAACCAAAAACGTAATTATACAGAGAATAAAATAGAAAAATAATGAATTGAAAATGCCTCTAAGTTCAGCATAGCTACAGTGAAATAATGTGCCTTCTACTTTGCCTATTCCAAATAGTGGCAATGTTTTAAATGTGCTGGCATAACTCATTAGATTTGTTTAAAAGACAAAGGAAAAAATCATCCACATTGAGGAGGAATTGCCCCCAATAAGTTTTAAAGTTTTAGTATTTGTCCTCCACTGTCTGCCTAGAGATTATTATTGTTCCGTGTGCATGTGTGTGTTTGTGACTTTTAAAGAGGGGGCAATTTTATTCATGGGTAATAGTTTCTCATCGTACAATCATTTTTTATTTAATATGTGAAGCATTGGATGTGTTTTAAATTTATAAAAAAGGTTTGAAAAAGAAAGGTGGTGGCTTGAGACCAGGCCTGCTCACAGTATCGTGGAAATAGGGTTCTTATGAGCTTATGGTATGCAAGACAGGACGTGTGTGAGAACACAGTGGGAGAGATGAACAGAGCCACTGTGTAATTTAAGCTTCACCGCTAAGCCAACATTTCAATGATAATGAACAGAGTGGAAGAGGTGAAGGTGGAGCAACATGACATGTCTGGGAGGGTAGGAAAGAATGAAAATAAAATAAATTCAGAACAAGGCACAGAATTTTCTGCAAATGGTTGAACTAAACAAAATTCGTACCAGCAGTTTTCGGAGGTGTTGAATGGTGAAACTCCCTCTACATTGATTTCTGGCAACCCTCAAACCCCCCTCCCTAGCCACCCTCACCAAAAGCCCCGATCCTCTCCCTATATTTCCATCTTATACACATATTTCCTCTCCTCAGCTGCAGAGACTGGACAATACATTGTTCAATCCTGGGAAATAACCCATAAACCCAACACATCCTACTCGCTACCCAACCTAACCCATTCTCAACCCCAAGTGCCCCTCCCCACCCCCCAACCCAAAGACAGCGTAGTGTCACACAGGGGAAGGTATCAGGGCCCTGTGATTTCTATATGTAGTACTCCTTCTTCTCGTCCGAGTTGTTGTGGCCCCCCTCCGCGTTGATAATGGCTGTGTCTGCGTCTGCCGCGTCATCGGCTCCTTTAGCTTCATGCGTGAAGTAAGTACCTGAAGAGAGAAAGGACAAGCATTTCAAGGCTGGATATGAATAGACACTTAGTTTCTAAGCTCCTAAACCTCCTCATACATTCCCTTGACATTAACATTTACATGTCATTAAGCAGACATTCTTATCTGGTTACCTCAGTTATCTTATGTTACCTGTCCAGGACAACAAGACAACCGGGAACTAGTAAGAACATTTTACTCAAGTAACAAAGTCAGTACATGGGTAAGAAAGAAAAAGTGCTCGCATTCATTCCCTAAAGGCAAGAAAACCACTAGATTTAATTGATTTCATAAAATACAAAAACACTAGCATGTTAAACATATAGTTATGTATATCCAATGCCCTTGTTACACCTGGACTTGAAATGGAAATGCTGAGACTTTCTCAAATACCTTGCTTCATACTTGATTGCACTCTCAGAAGGCATTCCTCTGAGTAAGTTCTGGTAAAGATGATAGCATAGTGTATGACTATACAAGCACTCCTAAAACAACATCTGAGAAATGTTGCAATCCTGTTACTGTATTATCACACACTTATCTTGCAAGAGGACAAGAAGACACACAGAAGCCCAGTCAGCTGTCTCTGAGCCTTTTAGACACTGCACCGATAGCACCTGAAGAGGACACAGGGCATAATGGCACATTTCTCCAGTTGACCTTAGGGAGCAGAGTGCTGTTGCAACCTCTTGATAATACTAAACATTCCTGGACCATAACACGTTCTTGTTTAAGTGAACACTAGTCATTTGAATCTGCTGATTCTCAGCAGGCAAGTGAGTGTGGATTGGTTGCGTTCCCTCCTCTGCTTCCTGAAGTCGACTATCATCTCCATTGCTGTGCAGATGTTATGGGAAAGGTTGTTAGACCGGCACAACAGCATGAGTTGATTTTCTTCTACTCCTAATACAGTAGGTGGACTCCTAAATGTTGGTTATCAGGCCTATAAGCATGGTGTTGGCAGCAAATAGGATGATAGAGTCAGTGTCACACAGAGACATCTAGACATGGATTAACAAAATATAAAGGGCTAACTGGGTGGCCCCGGTTTTGAGTCAGTTTGATTGGGATTTGGTATTGTCGCCAATCCTCACAGTCTGAGTTCTGCTCATCATAAAGACCCAGATCCAGTTGGAGACGAGTTTTCAGGAAACACTAGTGTTGAACACTGAACTGTATTCAACAGCAATGATGTAGTCTGCATCAAGCAAGTGGAAACTACAGCATGCCACATGGCAAGTTTGAATATGTCTGTAAGGAATCCCGCCAGCTGGTGGGCACACACCCTAAGGATGTGACTGGGGATGCCAGCTGGACCAGTAGCTTCGTAAGGGCTGACTTTTATTTTTACAAAGTACCTCGTGTCAGCCTTGAAGAGTGAGGACCGCGGTTGTCTTGAGCAGCAAAAGCTTTCCTGGATGTATCAGTGTTGTCAGCTTTGAAGAGTGTCAAATGTGTTTAGCTCGTCTGGGAGGGAAGCATCAGAATGAGGCTTATTTGCCTGCTCTGTGATGTGGTGAAGTCCTTGCCATGTGTCTTTAGTTTGAATCATTCAACAAAGATTCAGGCTTGATTCGGGATTCCTTTCTGCCTCTTTAATAGATTTTTAGGAGCTTGTATTTAGTTATCTGGTGTTCAGCAGGAGAACTGATCAAACAGCAGCAGTGTGTTTTTGAAGGTGTGAGGTGTTTAAAAGTATTTTACAATTCATTCCAGTTAATAGCGGTAGAAAACTGCAATGAAAGAGCAAAATAAAGACTTGGCTTTAGGACACACTATTACTAGATAATTGACACAATGCAGGTTACTGTTGATATACTCGATGTTGAGGAGTGGTTTGAGGTGGGGTGTGTGTCTAAGAGGAACTTAAATAATAGTAAATAGATTGGTGCCAATAAGACTGTGGCAAAACCTAGGGGCATAACCTAGTAGCATAACCTAGTGGCATAAGCCTCCAGAGTTAACTTTAGACTGAAGGTGGTTGATATAGATTGTAAGTGAGTACTCCAGCCATGCACCAGGCCATTTGTAAGTGGTGATATAATGTAAAGACACAGAGAACAAACACTGAACAAGGGCCCTGGAGGGCATTTTATAAAAAAAGAGTAGTGGGAGGGGAGGAGGTAAAGGGAAAATCAAAAGCAAATGACAAACCCCTTTTAAAGGAAGTCATCTCTGGGAAGGCCTCCTGGTGGTGGTTTGGGAGTAATGGGTGCAGGCGGGTGAGGTTCTAGCAGACTCTGCACCCACCATCTCCTGGCTGTTTAGCTCCACCTTTGTCATGCAGCATTGCTTGTTGAAACTACAGCTATGATAGCCTCGGCCCCGGGATTGATCTAAAATGCCTCCCCTGACATGGTCCCAAATGGAGGCAGCTGTGGTGGGGCAGGTCTAGCCCTGCTGGATGCCCAAGAAGATTCTGGGATCTCACTGATTTGTTTTGTGGGCTGGCGTGCTGCTGATGCAGCAGGTCAAAATTCAACCCATTCTGGACAAGGATGCTATTGAGGGGCAAGAAGGTTGAGGAAGATTCTGATTGAAAAACATATATGCATATATAGAAGGTGGAAGTCAAAAAAGTCATGTTGGATAATTAGAGGTATGTTGTAGGGTATCCGGCACTGTGTTCTGCGAAAGGTCGTACACAGGGTAGAGTTGGCCAAAGGTTTACACCACAGTCCCTCATACGTTACACATTGTCCTCTGAAAACCTTAGGTTGCTCGGAAGGCTTTAATCAAAAATGTGTACAAGGTTGCTTGTTGTCTTAAGAAGAAACAGTATGATGTGTGATGGAACAGAACCTTAGGGCCTCAAGTACCCAGGAGAAACCTGGTCTGAGGTTTGCATAGGATAGAATTTATTAGAGTCTCCGGCTTTCGTTAAGTACTTTTTTCCCTTATACCGTTCTTAAAGGAATTCCAGGGCTTTGAGCTCACTTTTGGAGCTGATATAGGGATGTGCAGTCGCAACGCCACCTGAAAAGACTGATATCTACATGTAAGCTCAGAAGTGTTAATCTCTGCTTTATCAACCCCAGTGAGTTGTATAGAACTAGTCCGAATTGTCTCCGTTTCCTTGAGTTCTTCTCATTATGTACAAGACCCAGGACTGTAAGACTTTGCTCACCTTCAATATATTCTGTAACACCACGTCTTCAATATATTATGGAACGAAAGGTTTTTGCCAGACAACCCTCCATCTCCAGTAAGAGACTGGTGAATGTTAGTGCCCCGATTCCAGGGTTGATAAAGAATGAGGACCTTGAGGCCTCCCTGCTCGCTTCTTAGAGGCAGGCACCAGGGATGGGTGGCCAAGGGAAGACTGGACTGGACTGTTAGCTCCAATGCCAATCAGAAAACACAGCCGGTGTTTCTTTACCCCTGCCACAGACTACCCAAGTCTCAATGCATTGCCCGGCCCGTGGGAGAGTGGTTCCATCGGTTCTATGAGTTGATGTATGGAGATGAGGACTGTCCGAGGGCCCAGAACTTTGCACTGATCAGGCTGGTAAAGGGGTTACTGGAGCCGGGAAGAGGCATCCAACTTGTCATTGAAAACATTATCATCGACAAGTGTCTTAAGGAGTTGCCTCCAGAGATGCAGCAGAGAGTGGAGCAAGTAAAGCCCAGACAGTTGGCCACATTTCCCTGGCAACTTGAAATATTCCATTCCACCACCCCTAACAACCCCACCAGTCCTGTCGCCGTGGAGAGAGCAGGACAAATAGACCAGCTATATGGAACATTCACGTGATGTTACTATAGGACTTCACAATGGATGACTGAACCAGTGCATATGCCCTAAGAGGAACGTTTCAGGTCAGCCTTCGCCTCATACGCTTTATTTGATAGTGTGTGAAAAGATAGAAGAGTTTCGCTGAATGAGCAGCGGGCCATATTCAACCCACACGCTGCAGAAGTACATGTACAGAAGTGCACCAGAGGCCAGGGAATGCAGCTGAACCAACCCTTTGCATACACTATGACAAGAAACACTATGTCTAAGATATTGTTTGTCTAACCAGCTAGATATTCTAAATCCAAGTAGTTTTTTTTTAATGAAAAATGTAGAATCTGTACACCCTTTAGGATGCACTTGTTCAATGTCTTATTGCTTGGTTTTGGTAAGAATAACCTGTTTTCTGTATCAAATCAGTTTTTTTTGCACATGTAAAAAAAAAAAAAAAATACTGGAGTACATTCAGTTTAGTAATTAAACTTCAGTAATCAGCTAAAGTGTTTTGAGAGAAAAGATGCAGTGTCCACCCAGCTCTCCATGCTGCCTGTTACCAGTAATCACTGCAGTCTACTCTGAGACAATCTGCATGGTCCTAAAGCCATATGCTGATTCTGTTCAATTGCTTTTGCCTTTCAATCAAGACTGTTACGTTGTTAGTAGCCTGTTTACATTTTTTGGTTGTTCAGATTCAAGGGTATGGCATCTACCAGTGATTTTATGAAATCAATAGGCAATCAATAGGCATATAAAAGATGTCCAGTAACCAAATGACAGCTTGTGGTGGAATTTATTGCTAATTATCCAATCATTATGTGGAATAATTATTATCGGACTGCTTGGAGCAGTGTACTTTGCACATGATTTTGAAGCAGTATACATTTTGCAGCATTTTCTTTCTTGAAAAAAGAAAGCTGTAATTTTTTTTATTGCTTTAGTCAACATGCAAATATGTTACTGTGTGAGGCTTGGAACTTGGATTAGTAGCCTATTAAAAAAATCACTCAAGCTGACAACAAAAGAAGAATCTGGCTCGTTTATGGATGATTTATAAAGCCGGCTCAATGAAGCCATAATGTGCATGCAATTTGCCTGGGACTAGTATGAGGCTTCTGGAGAAGGTGGGTTTTACAGCCCTATTATCCTGAAATGTCCATTATTCCAAAGGGCAATTTGCCAAAGCTTATTTATTTGTTACTACCCCCTTCAACTATAATTTTTTTTTGTAAATTCAATTATTTAACCAAATTCATTCATTTGATACTAGTATGAATCTCTCATTCATTTTTTTCATAGAATATTTTATTTTCGCAAAACCAACTGTATTGTCCTAGTTACAGTAGCTTACAATGTGCAATTTGAATAGCCCTTGTAGAACAGTGGAAGGAATTAGAGTTGCTCTTAATAAATTACACTTCCCTCCATAAAATATATACATTGTCCCAGTAGTTTAAGAGTTTAGATTTGATATAAAAAAAATTATGAGGTTAAAGTTCTATTGTTGCACATATTGGTTTCAACTCTTCAAAATAACAACATATGGAAATACACACAGAACCTATTTCAAGGCACACAAAAGATTTGAAACAATTGGTTGACAGATGTTTTTTGACATCATTACTTCAGGTGTAAGAGAGCTGGCAATGTCTAGTGTTAATTCTAAGCTTTGTGTCAGCTATTTTTATCCGTCAAAATCCAAATTGTATCAAAACCTCAGGCTTTACAAAAACAACAGTTTGGAATATCATTAAAAACTAGGAAAAAATAAGTGAGCTCAGTAATCCCAAATGGCCAAGCAGGCAGTGGAATATACAGTATTGACAATGGATTATTAAATAATGTCCCCAATAATAAAAAAAAATACTAAATTAAACAAAACAATTTCAGGCAAATCAGGAAACTCTGCTTCCATCCTGAGAAGACTTCATCAGCAGAAATGCAGAGGCGAAGAACGCAAGACTACAATACCTAAAACAATGCCTTCAGAGTTCAGGAAAATGTATTACAGATGAAAAAATTATAATCAACTACCAGTAAAGGCAAGTGGAAAGTGTGGATAAATAGAAGGTTGTCAGCATACTAACTGATCTGTGAAATAACCTGAAAGAGCTGTTATAGCTTAGGCATCTACGAATGTCACAGACTCCCTAGTCTGCCTTGATGATATAACTGCCTAGGGCAGTTGGAGAATGAATTCTGATGTGTACAGAAATATTGTCTGCTGAACTACAAGCAAATACCTCATTGGACTGCACTAGATCATACAGCAAGACAAACATGCTGCTATTGAAGATATTTTAGGGCCAAACATCTCTAGAATGACATCCAATATAACAGAAGTTTGTTAAAGATGAGACAAAAGGAAAAGTATCTCAAAAACAAACCAAAACTGAAAAAGGCTAGAGTACACGCCTGGCAGAGCATCATCAGAGAAGATACCCGGCATCTGGCGGGGTCAATGGGTCATAGATTTCAGACAGTTTTTGCATGCAAATGGTATGCAACCAAATACTAAACACAAGTGCTTCATTTGGAAAATGTATTTCTGACCCAATACTTTTGGTAGCTTGGAAGCAATACCTACTGTGGTAAATTCATCTCTAGCCTATTCTGAAGAAAATATAATTAGGAATTCTGAGAACTCTATTTTTTTAGCAACACTACCCTTCTGTCTGAATCAACTTTTTAATTTGAGTTTTAGCCTACAATACACATTATCTTTATACATTATCTTCACACAATACACATTATCTTCATACATTATCTTCACACAATACACTCTCACAAATGTGTCAGGTCCAAAGCAGTAGTCAATTATGGAGAATGCAATCACAAAAAAGCTTGAGCTGAAAATCTGAGGCAAATATAAGAGAATGGAAGCAGTCACAAGGGAGTTACATAACTTCAATTTCAAAAACAAGAGGATGATCAATATAATAATGGAAGTATCCATAAGATAAAATAAAAATGTCTTTGCTTTGTTATTGGCTACAGTATTGCTCCAAGGAGCTCTGAAAAAGAATGAACATAGACAGGAAAATAATATGAAGCAAGGTAACGTTTCACGCACCATAAGACACAGCTTGCTGCTGTAGGATGTGAACGTTGAACAAGCAAATGCTGTATCTGTTAAGAAGTTTAACGTGGTAGTCAGGCAACAAATTACATACGAATGGGCGACTTAATTCCCAAGTCAAAATAAACGTTTCCGCAGAAAATCTGATTCAACAAGAAATGCTACAGTGTTTCTTCGTGTGGTTACACCAAATTCCGTCAACAATCTGGGAATATTTCAGTTGAAGCTCACAACGATGCCTGCTTTGAAAGGTCTGTTAAGGAAGTAGCTACCTGAGAACTGCCCTATGTTCTCCATTTCACATACCTTTCCATTTGAAGTCTGACCATCCTATACTGCAACTGGTTGGTTGGTGCATGGCAGTGTGCATATTGACAAACACCCTGTAGCTTTTTGGGGAGGATTTTAATGATTGTCCAATTCCCAATTATTGCCATGGCTTGTCGGCTACTCCACAACAGGCGCGAGACGATAGAGATGGTCGAAGATTCGTTTCACACTGTTCACCCTAGAAGCCTTCAGCTGGTACACGCATGCTGAGGCTACTCATTCACCAACTACACAGCTACTGTTGAGTTCACGGACACCTCTGTTCCACTATCCACCCCATAGTCAGACCTGAGCCACCACTGCGCATCACTGGAATGCTGCCACCCTGCATATTCACAATGAATCACCAGGTGCTAGGTTTAAAAAATTGCAGTGTGACACACTGGACGGGGTTACGTCTCGCAGCCACTGCGAGAGAGCGGGTGAGGTGGGAGGAATAAGGACCATGGGCAGAGTGCCCCAGGAGAGAAAGGGAATGTAACCTGTGGAGTGAGGAGCACAGAGGATGCAGCGTACAGAACGTTCCAGAAGCAGCGGGGAGGGGCAGCACTGCCATTACACACCTGCTTCTAGTGAGGGATGATTTGGGTTGCCATATCAAGACAAGTCTGTCATTTTGTTTTCTCGTTTTTTGGTGATTGGCTTCATCGCCTACTGGACAAGAGACTTACCACCTGGATATTTAGTTTGTTTTTCAGTTCCACTTTTTGCTGTCACTTCTTTGTGTTTTTTCTTCTTTGTGTTGGGGTGTTGGTCCAGAAAGGAAATAAACGCGGCCACCAGCCTAGACATGCCTCATGCCCCTCGGTACCTGCTCGGCTTTGCTACATTAGCTACATTGAGTCGTGTAAATTGTTGGATTTCCATGAAAAAAACACAACCGTGGGATGCTCGGTCGATTCTTCCTTGTAAAGTTCAATGACATTACTGGGAAAACGGAATACACTTCAAACTTAAATATTGGACAAGAGTATTCACATCTAAGATCCATGATTGGTGTATGACAATCCAAATTAAATGGAGAAAAGAGAAGAGTAAAACCTTCTCACTCAAGGACTCTCAAATACCACACCTTCAAAAGTACAGCAAAAAATAAAAATAAAATCAGATTGGGAAATGATGAGGTTAAGTAGAATTTCCAAAACTGTTAAAAATTGGTTTTGTCACATACCTTTGTGTCTTGCAAAGTACCGTCCCAAAATGATAAGTAGACAGAGCATGGCAAAGACCACCACAGCCACCACTCCTCCGATGACCGCATGGTCCACTGCTCTTGGTGCTCCCTCTCCAGCTCTGGAATCTGCAAGAACAGTATAATAAACCTTTTAGAGCTGCAATACACTCATCTTCTCATAACTGTCAAGTTTCTTAAATATCAAGTTGAAGTAAATGCTATAAAGGTGGCTTGGGCTTCGATATCTTATGATTTTTAGGACCTTTTCAATGTGGTAGATGCAATATGAGCACCTTTTAAGGAGCCAATCTGGTCACAAGATCATCCATCTAAAATCTCTTTCCAGCAGTGCATCTCCCCAAACGATCACCTTTTCAGAACTTTGAGGTTTTAGAGCAGCGTGGCAATTTTAATGGGCTGATCATGTGACTAGAGTGCACCTTTCAGAATGAAATGTAAAATACTGTATATATGGGTGGGTTAAAGGCTTATACTGGGTAGGGAGTTTAAAGGCTTATACTGGCTAGGGAGTTTAAAGGCTTATACTGGGTAGGGAGTTTAAAGGCTTATACTGGGTAGGGTGTATAAAGGCTTATACTGGGTAGGGAGTTTAAAGGCTTATACTGGCTAGGGAGTTTAAAGGCTTATACTGGGTAGGGTGTTTAAAGGCTTATACTGGGTAGGGTGTATAAAGGCTTATACTGGGTAGCGTGTTTAAAGGCTTATACTGGGTAGGGTGTTTAAGGCTTATACTGGGTAGGGTGTATAAAGGCTTATACTGGGTAGGGTGTATAAAGGCTTATACTGGGTAGGGTGTATAAAGGCCTATACTGGGTATGGTGTATAAAGGCTTATACTGGGTAGGGTGTTTAAAGGCTTAAACTGGGTAGCGTTTATAAAGGCTTATACTGGGTAGGGTGTATAAAGGCTTATACAGGGCAGGGAGGTTAAAGGCATATACAGGGCAGGGAGGTTAAAGGCATATACAGGGTAGGGAGTTTAAGGCTAATAATGGGTAAGGTTTTTAAAGGCTTATACTGGGTAGGGTGTTTAAAGGCTTATTTAGGGAAGCAAAACAGAGTTTTGAGATATTTTAGTGTGTTTTACACGTTTGGTAAAAATATTCATTGTTATTGGGGCAGACAATGTCACATTCATAAAACCTTTTCGAAAAGTGATAATGTCAGTGTAAAATCTACATTTTCAAAAAAGAATCAACTTATGTTCGAGCATTTTGAAAATGACTCTTTCATCAAGGTTTTACATCTTCCATTATTGTTGATTCTCTTTCAGTGGCGCTGCTAGGATCACAAAACATTCCCCCCACCGGACCGAAAGTTCACGGTTCTGAATGTGCCTGAGAAACATGTCGATGTGCAATGCTAGAGGCTAGAGGCCTACACGTCTACACTGTCATAATGAGCGATTGGAATTATAGATGATTAGATCAGGGGCTATTTTTTATTATTATTTTTGCTGGTCAATTTGAGATTCCTGAAAGCCCAGCCTTTACGAAGCCACTGGGTGATTATATATCAGTTTCATAAGCTTGTGCATTCTGGGATGGATTATTTAAACATTAAAACAATTCTTGAAAAATCTGTTGAGTGTTATCGTTTGGATTATCTTGGAAAATATGTGCTTAAAAGCATTTTTTATACGTTACATGAACGTATTACTTAACAGAATGATGTGTTAATTGAAAATCTTGAGAATAGTCAGTGATTTATTAATTGAAAGCTCCACACAATATACAGACTTACTCCAGTATCTAGAAAAGTATAGTAAAGGCACATGCATATTGTCTCATTTCCATATACTGTTAAAAAGATTCAGAAGAAAAGGTATGGCAAATAAATATTATAGTTCTGTAAAACCAACAGGAAAATGGAAAGGCAAATGTTTATAAAATAAAATGTTTGGGTAAAGGCTACCCTGCTATCCCTAAGACTTCGGTAAATGTTTGGTCTCTAAAAATCTGTTCCGTTCCATGTAACATCCCTGACCGTTTTAATAAGCCTGATTTCCCCAACATGCCAATACTAAAAATCATTCCCAAAAAAAGACTAAACACTGACATCCAAAGTTTTATTTATAAAAAAAAATCTCTGATCTACATGACATCAAAGTTGTTATTTTGCATGCAAATATCATAAAGTTGAAATCTTCCCTATGTCCCTAGAGTTGGGAAATATGTGACATTTAATTAATGTAAGTTTTGTAAGATTTTTAATTAATCAAAATCTTACATTCAAAGCTATCCATTAGATATTTTATTATATGTTTGGTCAACAGAACTTTGGATTTGTTAGCTTCCGGTTGCAGTGATGTCCAAGAACAAAAGTTATGCAACCAGAAAGTCAGGGGAGAGCCATCTTTATTCATCATGAGACTTCTGATGTTAACAGTACATAGTTCCCACTCTCTCTCTCTCCAAAGAATACAGAAAGTTCCACAGTACTTATACCGAACACAAGGGAGGCGCCCAAGGGTCAAACCCAGCCAAATACCCTACAATAAGAAAGGCCTAAATGACCCTTGTATGGGATGTTTCAGCATATGGTCAATGGTCCTATCCATCAAGCCTGTGACAGTCACATGAGCAACTCCTAGCAGGAGGTATGGACAGGATGTGTGGGGCACATCAGTATCAGGCAACACGTCCTATCTATACACCTCTGCTCAGAGTTAGTTCTGTGTTGTGTTAAGTTTCTCAAGCCTACTTTCTCTCAGATTGTACATTTGGTAAAGGAAGCAACAAGCTGCCTACACACAGAAAAACGTCTAGATAAATGGCAATCAAAGGATTCACAGATACCTGTATAAAATAAATTTCTGTTGTCCCCAATAACAGCAGAAAACCATCACACACAGTCAAAAAGGCTGTTTCCTTCTGCTGAGGATAGTCCACGACAAGGTTTTACAGAAATAAAAAAAATTCAGACATCATGTTCCTATAATTCAAAAAATCTGAATGAATTGTGAATCTCAACAATCTCAATCAGGTATAGATTGTGGTCCAGAAAGTGGTGTGAATGGGTCAGTTCAACAGGTCCTCCACATGAGGAAGGCCCTGAAACTATAAAAAATAAACTGGAACCTTTTATTATGAAGGAATACAAGTGGATCTCAACTTTCTACTAGAGCAAGAATCACCGTTGAAATATTGTTCAAAAATAAATCTAGTTACTACCTTGTCTTGATTGGATCAAATCAATACATTTAGCCTGTAACAAGTAAATGTGTGGATCCTAGGCAGGCATCAGAGGAGCCATACTGTAATGATATGTGAAGGATATTGATCAAGTGTAAGGGTTCATGTCAACCAAAAGCTAATAACGGTTTGGTGGACTGGTTCTTAATGGTGCAAAGGGGTTAGAGCCTTTTAAAAACACCTTACTCTGCCAGGGAATGATAGAGTTAGGGGTAGAGAATAGATGGCAGACAGGGGGATTAGACAAGAAGTCAGCGACTAGAGGGACATTTTTCAGATCCTATAAGGCATGACACATTATAAAATGAGAAGCTAAATGTCCTCTGGTAATAGTTTATACTACATATTTCAGCTATATTCCCATGTACTGTCTATACCACTGGTTTGATATTGTCATTCCGGGTTTATAATTCCAGACGTATGTTTACATATCTAGACTGTGATCTGTAGTAGGAATTCCAGGTCTATGCACTTCCTGTGGCAGCGGAAATATTAAAATGGCAGGTTACAAGGTTTGAGAGAGCAATGAAGAGCAACAAGTTGGCCAGCATGCTGTTGAGCAACATGGGCGGGTGGGGGGAGGGGGCTGCGCAGGCCCGCTTTTACCTGCCAAAGTCAACCAAACGATACTTGCTAAACTTAATAAGTTATTTTGACTTCAGATTTCCTTTTTCAGCGCTGGGCAGATTCAATTAAAGTCGGCAGAAATCCTTCTGACATGTAATTCGCTCTTGTCAGGAAGGGAGGTAAAGATGTGCGTTAAGACACTTTCCTATTAAGATGTTAATGTGGACCTGGGCTACGCCAGCCCATCAGTGCTAGGGGATAAACAGAGCCCTTTGAAAATGTCAGGTAATTTTGCTTCACCCTAGATAAAACTTGTCCTTTTTCAGTTAATTTTGTCCTGGATGAGGGACGGGTGGATGAGGGAGGGAGGGATTGAGGGAGGAGAAAAGAGGCACTGGATCCATGGTGGGCTTGACATCCCACTCAGGTCATTTGCTCCAACTGCATGTACTTGACACTAATTAACATAAACTGACAAATGGACTCGGCCGATTGTCAACCTTCATCCTCCCCCATCCTTCCTCTGTAGTAATCTGACCCCCAGTTAACAGCAACCCCTGCCCCCCTCCCCTCTGTTGGCCCTCCCTTCCCGTTCCTGCCAAGCCATAGTAGAACGGCTGTAATGACAAGGGGCCAGGGAACACAGGCATCAACAATCAGGAAGTGGATTGGAGCTTATGATGGCTCGCAGTGGGGCGTTGCTCAGGTAATATAGAATGCCACTATACTCTAACACAATCAGAGGACGGAAAATTGTAATTAAATAAAAGACCACTGTGAACTGAAATTTTTGTGTTGTGTAATTTCAGAAAGGGACAGATGGTTTGGAAATGAATGTCTTCACTCTCAGATATAGAACAACAAACACCTAATCTCATCCAGCCCATTCTGCCCCAGGAAAATTCAATAATTCACAGAGAATTGGCATGGTAATGAAAACCCCTGAAATGTCCCTCCATCGAAATTGACTGCAATGAGTCACTTAATTATGCGTATTGCATGGTGCTTATAGATGAGTAATTACCACCAACAGCAATCCTTTAGGATTGAATCATATAGGACTGGAAGAACGCAAGTGCCTGTGCTTTTCTAACAGATATTAGAATAAATAAGAAAATAACAAGATGTATGTTCACAGCTGATTGGCACATAAACCTTTACGCACATTAAGCCTCTCCCTTTTCTACAGGGATTAACATCAAGACAATATTCCATTAAAATGGGCGTACAGAAATGCTTTGGGGAGAGGCAACACAACAATTCTGTGTTGCATGGTGGAAAGAAAGGTCTTGTCTGTCTCACACAGAACACATGGATTAAAATGGTGCAGAGGGTCGTGTGAATGGATACATGTATGTTCTTAAGTCTGACCTAGCCACACCTGCATCATGTGTTGTCTGAAAAGGGTTCAGAGTAAATCCAAAATGCCTTCAAGATAAAGTGCCAGCAACTAGAGCTATTTATCCTCCATCACCCATTGTTCTCTACAGCTGGCCCCCGTGGAGAGGTTAGATTGCTATAGTCTGATGGGACCTCAGTGCTACCAGACACTAGGTAATCAGGGGTGGACGTGTTCCTCCATCCTTGGGTCTTTCTGAGGTGTTACCTACATTATTATCCAGAGCTTGAATCCAACCCCTCCAGCCCCCCCAAAAAGCCCACCCTTCCCAGGAACATATCAGAATTGGAAAGTGGAAAAGTTTGAATTGCATGCCCATATAGATGCAAGGCTAAACGCATCTGTACAGTTTATTGCCATACTCAGAAAGTTGTATTGGGGTCAATTCAGACCCAAGTTATGCAAGCATAAACGGAACCAGATCCGTTTGAATGCAAATGTTTTCACTCTATATATACAGAGCATTCTGACAGTTTGCAGGCCGGATCACTTTCTCCACATTTTGTGTTATAAACTTAATTTATAATTGATTCAGTTATTTCTTGCCATCAATGTACACACAATACAACATTTTTTTAGAAACGTAGGCCAATATATTGATAATAAAAAACCGACATACCTCAAGTACATATTCAGACCCTCTGCCATGACACTCCAACACAGCATCTCAAAGTGAGAGTTACGACATTCATTCCTTCGAATCGTGGGCCGGCTAAATCACGCTTGCCTGGCTGCTTTTCTAGTGGACTTATTATTTTTATTCAACACAAGAAGTTTTTGTCTTTACCATGCTAATTAACAGCTTTAACATATCAGATGATTTGGAGTGGCTTCCTTTTGACTTCACTGTTACTTAGATAATGTAATCCACAGAACTAAGAGTAAACTCAAGCATGCACTTTACTTTCAGGCAATCACTCAAACATACACCATACACTGTTACCACACCAGTTTCATTCGATACAATGTTACATTCATCTAAGTCATTTAGCAAAGCTCTAATCCAGAATGATTTATAGAACTGAGCACACACGTTTTGGAACATTTATTTCCTAGTGCAATTTACGAGGTTGCTTTAAGAAATCTACAGAACATTGTGGTGGAAAAATACAGCAATTACTTATATTTGTGCTTTTCTCAGGTCGGGACATAGCATACAAAATGGGTGAAAGTAAACAAAAAATGGAGGACTCATTTTGGATCATATGAAATAACTCCACAATGCATCTTTACGTAACAGATATACATTTAGTTTGGTATCATTTAAAAAAAAAAATCACACAGATATACTCATATTGTTTAAACTGCTGTTTGTACAATATCCCTTATCCAAACCCATTCATGTCAATTAACTTGCTGACAGTGCACCTCATATTCATAAAGGGAATAAACGCACCGGTTGAACTGGGAATTAGTGGGTAAAAAATAAGTACGGTCAGGAAATGACAGCCCTGTTCCTGTAACAAACACTATGTGCCCTATAACTCTCCCCACTGATGACAATGAGAATTGTTGAACTTATCAGGTAAATCTAAGAAGTGCAAAGCATTCAAAGAAAATGATGGGTGTGTCGATCAGGGTAGGAAGGCCATCTGGAATGCCTGTAGGTAGTCCGTCAGTACAGTCACACAAATAACATTTAATTAAGTCCAACACCAAGACAAAAAACAAAAGAGATATAAGAATCAGGACCAACAAAGTTGTGTGTATGGATGCAGGACCTTGTGACTGAAGTGAAATAGCAGGGTGAACACAGTCATGATGAGAGGAAGACAAGGATGACTCTTGGGGGTATCTATCAGCAGAGCTCAGTGGGAGTGCTGTCAGGTACTCTCAAAGAGGTTTCTCTGATAGAGTTGGTGACCGGCCTCTATAGGAAGTCACCCGCAGACAATAATGTCACGGTAACACAGTGAGGGTCGAGGCACTCTGCTGTCCACACCTATTGTAACCCGAGACATATTCTCAGGCAATCCGACAGGAAAACACAGCTCTGATGGAATCTATGGTGTGTAGTAGCTGTGATGTGGCCACATTATATGTGAGTAGCAGGCAATTCTGTGCATGAACCCCTTTGCGGGGGGCATTAACTTGGAATCCTTTGACCTTTCTGAGGACCTAAACTGACTGTTGTATTTCTGTGACTTGTCTGACCACCTAAATTGACTCGTCTGAATTTCTGTGACTTGTCTGACCACCTAAACTGACTCGGCTGTATTTCTGTGACTTGTCTGACCACCTAAACTGACTCGGCTGTATTTCTGTGACTTGTCTGACCACCTAAA
>JACXGJ010003009.1:0-58449 GCA_016801105.1 Esox niger
CCACCAATACATGAAATATGTGCACGCCAAGTTACAAAATGGATAAAATGACCTGACTTTTTAGGGTACTTTCTAAACTTTAGCTAATTGCTGGAATGGAAAGCCACTGAGTGCTAGAAGGCCTAAAACTTAATTTGTAACAAGTTCGTACCTCAAGAAATTGTGTGTCTGCAGGTGTGTGTGTGTGTGTGTGTGTGTGTGAGTGTGTGTGTGCATGCATGTGTGTGTGAGTGTGTGTGTTTCTGTGTACATGGATAAGACTGGTCAGTGATGTGTTTCTGTGTCCATGGATAACACTGGTCAGTGATGTGTTTCTGTCTACATGGATAAGACTGGTCAATGATGTGTTTCTGTGTACATGGATAAGACTGGTCAGTGATGAGTTTCTGTGTCCATGGATAAGACTGGTCAGCGGTGTGTTTCTGTGTCCATGGATAAGACTGGTCAGTGATGTGTTTCTGTGTCCATGGATAAGACTGGTCAGTGGTGTGTTTCTGTGTCCATGGATAAGACTGGTCAGTGATGTGTTTCTATGTCCATGGATAAGACTGGTCACGGGTTTCCTGCTGAGTTCACCCATACATAAAACAAATGCACATTTAGTATTCAGCTTTGGAATTAAGTCTGCTAAATGGTAATTCTCAATATTATTATGTATTTGGCTGCAGTCAGGCTGATGGGATTTAGGTCTGTACTGAATATACAGGATTTCAGACAGAAATGGCACATCTATTTGCAGCATATGATTTTTATGTTTAACACCATTCATATACTGTCATGGATAACAATGCATAAATTGTCACTGTAAATATAACAAATCATGTATAGCCTACACCAAGTGAAATGTATAGCCTACATGTATAGCCTACATCAAGTGAAATGAACAAAAAAATATTATTAGTTATTTACTTATTTAATTGGGTACATCCAATGCAATCTGTGTTCACGTTTAACTAACCTGGTGGGGACTGAATTATAATTTTTTCTTCCACAAGCAAGAAAATATTTTGCGGAGGGATTATATTACCAAATTTCAATTGGTTAGTTTTGGAATGACTGTTATGTTAGGGGTCAGTGTAGGTTTAGACAAGTGTTAAGATTATTTTTTTCTGAATGGGAATGGCTAACACTATATTTTGAGAGTCACAAACGTGTTTCTGTAGATACTATACAGATAATCTTCTGTCTAATCAGTACCAATTTATCTGCTTACCCTAATCCTTGCCCTAACTTTAACACTTAACCCTAAACATTATTGTAAACCTAACCCTAAATGTGTAAACCTATCAACAAACTATCTATATAACATCTTTAGATGAACATTGTCCCCACAAGGATAGTGACTTTTAAATTAGTGTGAGTGTGTGCAAGAGGAAGAGAGAGAGAGTGTGTCAGCAAATACAGGCAGAAAGATGAAGTCTCATTATCCTAAAAGCCTTATTGGCTCCTGTATGCTGCTTTTCTCATCCAATAACTCCTACGTTTCCCATACTCCCCTGCACCTCGCAGGACTGGAGAGGAAAGTCCCCACAAATTGGACAACCTTATAATCTCTGGACTGTAATCGAATGAATGACTAATATGGACCCATTTCTGTGCCTCGCTCTTTTGCAACAGCAGCCCTGTCTACTGGGCTCAGCACCTTTTCAGTAGCCTTCTTGGCAGAGAGACAGCAGAAGCCTTTGGGGATATTTTTATGGGTCATATTTATAAAAAAAAATGGCAATCCCAAAACTGGTGGAGATGAGTCATTTCCCATTCAGTCAACTGAGGAAATTAATGGACTATTTTAGTTGCCGAACAGGATGGCACTAAACTGAAGTGAATTAACTCATGTTTTTTTGTCTCCCTTTCAGGTAACGGCCAGGCTCTGGTGTCAAAAACTCTATGAATGTCATGTCCCGGTCACTGTCTCTGTGTGCTCTTTCCTGATAGTTACGGCCAGTACCATTCCCTCCTGGTGACTTTGGTCCATTGTCTCCCTTCAGGTTATGGTCATGCAGCTCCTGGGACGGACGCCGGGAAGGCCTTCTGCATGTTCTACGCCGTCCTGGGAATCCCCTTGACCCTGGTCATGTTCCAGAGCTTGGGCGAGAGGATGAACACTTTCGTCAAGTCCCTCCTGAAGCGCATCAAGAAGTGCTGCGGCATGCGCATCACCGACGTCTCCATGGAGAACATGGTGACGGTGGGCTTTTTCTCCTGCATCGGGACGCTGTGCATCGGTGCCGCCGCCTTCTCCCACTACGAGGAGTGGAGCTTCTTCCAGAGCTACTACTACTGCTTCATCACACTGACTACCATCGGCTTCGGGGACTTCGTGGCCCTGCAGAAGAACAGGGCGCTGCAGCGGAGACCCCTGTACGTGGCCTTCAGCTTTATGTACATCCTGGTGGGCCTGACTGTGATTGGGGCCTTCCTCAACTTGGTAGTATTGAGGTTCCTGACAATGAACAGCGAGGATGAGAGACGGGACGCCGAGGAGAGGACCTCGTTGGCGGGGAACCGAAACAGCATGATCATCCACATTCAGGAGGAGACGCTGGGGAGAGGAGGCGGTGCGGGAAGGAGGCGCAGGGAAACGCAGGGCCAGTACCGAGCCGAGGTCACCGACCTGCAGTCAGTCTGCTCGTGCATGCATTACCACTCGAATGAGTTCGGCAGCTGTGGGGGAGGGATTGGAGGTGGGGGGAGGATTGGGGGAGAAGGGATGGGCTGCGCCTTCTCCCACCAGAACTCCTTCAGTTCCCAGTTGAACCCCCACCAGTACTTTCACTCAGTGTCGTATCGCATTGAGGAGATATCTCCCAGCACCCTAAAAAACAGCTTCTTCCCCTCACCAGTCAGCTCTGTCTCCCCAGGCCTCCACAGTTTCACAGACAATCACCGACTCATGAAGAGAAGGAAATCTATCTGAGCCTAGCACAGCAAAGTCTGCTGAACTATATGTTGCATTTCAAAGTTTTGCCTGAATACTAAAATGTTGAAATGGAACACATAGATCATGAGACTGAGTTGGCCTACAGAGAACTCCTAGCTTTCCTTTTTTATAAGAAGTACAATGCATCTCCAATGCTGCTCCTAACCAAATCTCATTTTAGCACTTTTGTTTTTTTCTTTATGTTGGTATAAAGATATAATATATTGATGTGATTCATGGGTAATGATGATAAAGAAAGGAGCTTCTGAAAGAAATTGAAAACTTGCTGGACATTAAATGTTTTTTTGGTTCTGAGGGATTCAAAGCATGAAGCATGGATACTTATTTTTCCCGAAATTTGACCCATCTGAGAAATATGGTGCACACATTGCATTGTAAGGTGGAGATGTACATTTTTAAAGCAAGTATGCCTGTTTCACCTTAACTTAAAATAATTGCAGTTAGGTGCTTTTTTCCATTGCCTCACTGCAGAGAGAGATGATACAATTTGAAATGACTTAACACATCAGGTATTATTTTCTATAAGCAATTATATCTATGAAAACAAGAATTATTTTATCATGCCAAAATATTGTTGCCAATCTTAGCATGTGCATTAGATGTCACAAAATAAGTGTGCCATAATTATTTTATTAGACACTTTTTTTTACTGCATATTTTGAATAATATGTTTTGTCTGTGGATGTTTTCTTTCTGGACTTCAGATTGTGTAAAATAAGAGGATGTGGTAAGGAGTGAAGATTTTAAGAATTGCCAGTTTGAAAAAGTTAAGTGCATGTACTTTGTGAAACTGGTATGCATATTGACGAATGGGGAAACAAATCATAATAACGTGCAAAATAATTGAATTTTTGATAGCAAATAATCATAAGAATGATTTAAAAAGATTCTTTATTTAGCCACTTTAAAGTAATTCCATTAATTATATATAGGCCTATTGTAAACAGTTTATTCATCTTTTTCATTCAGAAAAAAATACATCCTTTGCTCTCAGGTTTTGAATGGAAAGCCTCTTTAGGTTCTGCTCCCTGAATGAAATCACATTTAAAAAAATCCCAAAAATGCAAATGCATCTGCCAAACACAATAAAACATATCAATATTTTTTTTCAAATTATACTCATTTTCCAGGAAAAGGATATTGAGATGCATCATCTTACTAACAAAATGGCTCCCTGTACAATAGAGATAGGTGGGTGTGGCTTTCTTTCTAACCCCCCCCCACACACACACACGCACGCACGCACACACCAGATCTCCACTCTATTGAGCCATAGAGGAGCAGGCCAGGGTCTCACTGAACAATTCTTGAAGATGTTAATGTTGGAGTGGAATCCAAGAATCCAGATCTTTTACTGTGCCTCTAAGGATATCCATATACACATAACACATGCAGTAATGTCAGTGCCTCTGAGTTTATGCAATGAAATAAGACTTATCTATACGTCCCTCTCAAAACATTGTGGAATTAGATTATATATTGAAAATAAAAACCTAAAACAATGCAGAACTGGATAAGTCTCTACCCTCCTGAGTTAGTAATAATACATTTGGCAGTAAAGCTGTGAGCCAGTTGAGATGGGTCTCTACCAACTTGGCAAATCTAGATTCTGCAGCATTTGCTCATTTTTCTTTATAAAACTGTTCGAACATTGTCACATTTCTTGGGGAATGGTGATGGACAGCAATCTTCAAGTCATACCAGACACTTTTGATTGGATTTAGGTTGTGTCTCTGACTGGGCCACACAAGGACATTTGCCATTTTATTCTTTGGTCACGCCAGTGTAGCTTTTGCTATGTGCTTCTGGTCATTTTAATGCTGAATGGTGAACGTTCATCCCAGTTTCAGCTTTCTTGGGGATGGAAACTGGTTTTCCTCAAGGACTGTTCTGCACATTGCTTTATTAACTTCCTTTTCTATCCTTTAGTCCCTGAAGATGAGAAAAAACCCATAACATGATGCTGCCATCACCAGGCTTCACAGTATGGAGTTTTCTGGACTTTCGGTGATATCCAGGGTTGGTTTTGCTCCAAAGAAAATGCTTTTCCACATAACTTGGTATGTGATTATAAAAGGAGTATGTGCTAATTTAGTATTACTATTACAGGATGGTGGGGACCAATCCAATAAACACATTTTAGATACTAGATACAGTGCTATTGTATTTTTAATATGTCATTTCATTTCACAATAATAAAAAAATCCTCTTAAGTGTGGATTATGGTGTGTTGAAGTAGAAAGAAAATCCTAATTAAAAAACTCAGGTACTGACACAATTGCAAAACATTTTAACTTTATATAGGCACTTTATAAATGCCTACAACATACAAAACTTTTAAAATCATTGACAGACAAATCAAAAAATTATGATTAAAAAAGATTATTACCAGACGTATATTTCTTAAGAAAAGTTTTTTTGATAAGCTGAAAATATGTACAATTTGATATGCACAAAATGTGCCAATTAACTCCAATTAAGCCAATGATTTTTCATGACCTCCAATATTAGCTAGCTAAGTTTAATGAAAGACATTTTAAGTAATATGAATATTAGGCATGCAGGATGATCTGACCAATTTGTCAATGGACTTGACATACCGAATTACAAACGAACATATTTTAACATTAACATCTAACAAGTTCAGATGATCCTCAGATTGAAGGTTCTAAAACACTTCCTCCCTGCAGGCATTCCATTTCACCTATATAAATAAATATGTAAATAGACAGATGACTTTATATCTACTGTACTGTATATACATTGTAAGTATTCATCCTTTGGAATAAAATGGCCTTTCCACAGCTCAGATGCATTAGCATTTTTACACATTTTAGCATGTGCCTTTAAGAAACAAAATGTCAATGTTTCTAAACCTGTAGGCACAATTTACATCCTTATGAAAAATGTATCCATCTAAGGATTTATGTAAGCTTCATACAAATACAAAACCAAAGCTAAAATTTATTTTTAAAAATCCACAAAGACACAAACAAGTTGGTTTACAATGTCAAACTTTGTCACCAATGAGTAATTTAGTCAGATTTGTTCCAGGTTCTGTTTGTCTAATGACTGGGTAGTTATTGTTTCAATTCGGCTAAATTTATCTTTTATCATTTAGTAGTGTAGATAATGGAAATGCACATGGATTTTGAAGGTTTGAGAATAATTTCAGAGGCATTTATATGAATTATTACTGCTGGTTTATTCCCAAACATATATTAACTATATCAATACATCTCTTTAAAAACATGTTTTTATGAGTGAGTACCAACATTTCAATGATTTATCAACCTCTGGTGATTTGGTGCAAACATGATAGGAATGGTTCACAATGATTACATGATACAGACAGTGAAACAATAAAGGTTACTTTGGTTTTCTGCCATATTCAATGCTGAGAAAATCAACAGATTAAATGGTCGTGACACAAAATACATTGATGGCTACTGATGTGGTATCAGCCTTAACCTGTTAAACTCTGAGCGTATATTTTAGGCCGTGTACAAGGTCTGGCCAGGGGTTTCTGACATTTTATCTGAATGCTATAAGCCTTGTTTTTGGGGAAAATCAAACTCAGTCTTACAGCTGACAATCATAAGGACCGTGCCACCCACCCTCAGTATGCAATGTAGCTCAAGCCACCAAAAGTGGAAACATTTACTATGCATGTATACCCATATGGTCATTGTAACACGATGCATTTTCTTCTCCCATCCACATCACCTTGTATGCATTCCAGGGCTCAAAAGCAAAAGCTTGAAACATGCCACTGATATCATTCAAATTCTTATTAAAAAGGCAGAAGCAGCTTGGATTTCACTGAATGAGTGGGGAAGTTTTAGTATCACGTAAATGACTCAGACAGCTGTTAATCGGTAGAAACAATACTGACACAGTCTATATGGTCCAAGAAACAGCTATTACAAACTTCAGCTAACATTAGCCACCACTAGATAAACCTTAATGGATGTAATGGAGGGTGTGTCAGCATGCTTTTTCTTAATATCAAATCAACTTTAAATAACATGAATTAGATTTCAGGTGATTTGCAGACTTCTTTAGAAACGTGCCTCATTACTAACACTGACTATTTGCCAATGGAAGCAAAAGATCCCAGAAGCTTGCAATGGCTGTTTAAAGAAAACTCAGCCATAAACGGCAGTTTCTCTTGGCCCATAGAATCCTTTTACATTGAAGTACCATTTAACATCAAATTGTAAAACAGTAAAAATGTTCTATAAAGGGCAGAGTACCAGCATGTAGTCAGCTAGGGTTGGCTATTCAGCAGGCAGGTGGCCTGGAGGAAGGTGGTCCATTGATTGTGGTGATTACAATGCAGAGACTAAACTGGCTCATAAAAGGTCCCCAGAGCAGAACGGTTTGGTACAGGGGCAGCTAATTGGGGAGAGGCCATCAAAACCACGGAAACGGACATCTGGTCAGCTTAAGCTGAGATAACAACCCTAATGCATCCTAAATGGGATTTCAATAGAAAACGTAAATGTGGAAATACAGTACGTTTGAATGTTCCTCTCCTGTGTCTTATTTCTTTTAAATCCTGGAGATACAAACTGGAAAGTTATGGACTTCTAGTGTCATTAAGCTATCAGTCATCAAAATGTAATCAGTCATTTAGGTTCAGTGACTAACAATCATACAAATGGAACGAGGTCTAGTCTCCTCAGCGCCATTATAACATCTGTTCCAGTATGGACAATGCAATTGAGTAAATTTCCATTTTGCAGTAAGCAATTGCTGTAATGACCCAGCTTTCAACATGCCATTATTGCAATGGGAACATTGCAATGTTTGGACAACTATTTATTTTAACAGTAATTATTGACACTGTATTTTAGAAAAAGCCTTTAAATGTGTTATTATCCAGTCCCACTGTTTGACACCCTTATCAGAATCACAAAATTCCTACCTTTCTAGCAGTAAGTATTTGTTTGTTAAACTTGGTTTAGGAACTGAAACTTTCTTTAAGAGCATTCTATACAATATTATGTGTCCCTTAAAAACATACCAAAGGAGATCAGAGTTTAACAGGTTATTTTTGCATTTATTCTGAACTCATAGAATAATATATTTGTCCTCTTTCCTCCAAGCTGTGCAGGCAGAAATAAAAATGGTACCTGAATGATGTGGATAATAACAATTTGGTCTGGATTCAAATGGTTATTGGACAACTGTTCTGCACTTCTCAATGAATGCATTGCGATGGGAAACCAAATTCAGAAATGTTTTCAACAAACCACATCTTTTCACATCAGATGTTTTTTGGAGCTGATTATATCTTTTTCAAAAGGGCAATTAGTTGAAATATTCCACTCTGTAAATGCAGCCATTGGGACTTGTCCTCCTAATGACAGAGTCATAATTACATCTCCAACACTGTGTATACAAAGGCAGCCATATTCAGTTTTTTCCACTGCTGTTCTTTTGACCAATCACATCCTCTCTGAAAACATCTGCCAAAAAGATGAATGATTGGTAAACGGACCAATTAGTAGGAAAAACATCAGAATTGGGCTGTCAGCCTGGTGTGTAATTGTAGCCCATGTGCCATATAACTAGCTATCTGTTCAGATGTCCACAGTGCTAAGTTGTATGATAGGGACAAAGGTTGTGCTAACACACACAGCTCAATTCTGATGATAATTTTGTCAGTAATTTTTATTTGGACCCATCACTTCAGATCTTTTCAGCTGGGATGTTTCTCAGAGCCTATGTGATTGATCAAAAGACCAATTTGTGAGAGACAAACCATATAGAGACACATATTGCACTTCTGCCTGGGTCGTTGTAAACTCTAGAAGGCTGTAATATCTATAAATCCATGTTCAAGTTTGCTAATTTGTCATTTCAATGGACACGTTTTTTAGGCCTGATGAACAAATTACTTGTACCATGTTTATTTAAAAATTATGAAAATGCTAAAGGCATACGACGTATCTCTATAGGAATAATGACAACAATGTCAACGATTGACCAAACTGACCCCATGGACATTTTTGTTTCTAAGTTTTGGAAAACCATTCTCATTTCAGATGTCAGTACATGCAGAGGTATGGTCTTTCTCTTTTAAATAAATGGGAAAGAACAACTTGTTGAGAGTAAAAACCATTTCTGTTTTTCTGTTTTCTTTTCAGTGTGTGCATGATTTGGTGAGATAACTTCCTGGTTACATGACCTCGGTGAAACCATGACACAACTGGAATAAAAAATATGAGCCTCTTTCACACACACCCAAAACCCTGCACTTTCTGATTCTTGTCTGTCTGGTTGTACACTACTGTACATCTGTTACAGTACAAGATGACTACTGTAAAACTACAGTACGAGACCATATACCTACACCATTACTGTAACACTACTAAAGCACTAATATACCATTAATAAAACATGACTATAAAATGACTATCACTACTATGATACTAGTAACATTACTATTGCACCATTGTGAAACTACAGCAACACAACTGTAACACTGTACCAGTACTATAACTCTAGGCCAAGGACAGTATTCACAATTCACCCTCTGACAACACCGGATAGCTTGAGCAGACAAATGGGATGTATCATGACTGCACCACTAAGGTGAAACAGTCTATAAATGTGTAATAAAACATAAATAATACGTTAACATATTCTGCAAATATATACCACCATAGCACATAACTGAACAAATCACACCAAAAATTGGTAATAAGTTTGGTCTCATGCGCACTACACTTTCAAAACAAGAGGCTAAAATTATACCAAAGCACCGAAGCATCCCTTTAAATTGAAAACTCGACCATACCTGGAGAACTTACATTTCACTCCAAAAACATCTTATGAATTCCTTCATTCGTGGCATTTATTACCAATAGCCCTCCAGCATCATATTTGAAGCTCAAACACAAACAAACTCCTATTTGTTCAGGGCTTCTAGATAGTCAGTAGGGCTTAATAAGTCATTCTAGTGTTGGCTTAAGGGGATCTGAAAAGAGAGGGAACATCTCTTGCCTGAAGAGTGTGACCCCTGAAGTGTAAAGTGATCAAAATACAACAGACACTATGAGCTAAATGAGGTAATTCTACATTCAGATTCAGAACGACCTAGAGGCAGACATCCCAGAGTAAAATTTGATTTGTACTGGCTAAAAATGTGAGAGGATCTTATGGACTTAAGCCTCCCTCCCTCTCTTTCCGTCTCCTTTGGGTGATAAGAAAGATGAACTGGAATAAATCTGGGCGAAAATAATTCAAGCAAACAAACCACTGTTGAATTGATTTGAATTAGCACAAACCCAGAAAGAGATGATCGTACCCACTAAGCATATTTATCAAAAGTTTACCCATTTCTAATATGTACTGCAGAATCTGTTGAAATCAAAATTACAATTAATCTCGCATTTAATTTGAAATATATTTACTGTTTCATGTCACCTAAAGGTTTTAATTAACTGCAGCCTTTAAAACCATGGGTGTGGTAAATCTCTAGATTTAGTGTTAAAAAAATGTATTGAGTAATATTACATTTGTGTAAATTGTTTCATTTATAAGCAAACATTCTAAAATGATTGTGCTAACTGCAAATGATCATGAAAACATTTTCTAAAAGCATACTAAGAAATAAATTTGAAATTGTGGACACATATTATACTTGTACTTAAACAACTGACATTACATTTTAATGGTCATAAACACCTGTTAAAAAAATTAACACAAACACAAATTGAACAGCAGTTTAAAAGAAATTAAGACAAAAAATTTCTTTCTGTTCGGTAATCTAGGTTTTTTGGCCTTATTAGTCTTTAATCAATCCATTTTAAATGAGTAATTCTAGCTGGAATTCAACTTAAATTGCACAGTGGGTTTTATTACTTTACAACATATTGACCAATAGTAATGAGTCATCAGTGTAGGAAATGCTTAACTAATGGTGGCCGCTAGGTTGTAAACAAACTGTGTGCACAAGTAGGCCCTCAGATTGTTCATTAAAACGAATATGCCCTGTAAAACATTATTTGGATGAATTTTCAGTCTCCCTACATAATTAACAGTGATTGGAATAATGAACAAGAGCAGTATTTGTTTTTGTTTTGCACAGGGAAAGTTCAACCAATGATGCGACTGGTTGATTAATCCTTCAGACTGATTTAAAAATGAAGAGCCATGTTTAAAAGCAATTATTGTGGCCTTCGTTTTTTTACTGATTGCTTGATAATACTAATTGCAGGTAGATATGGCTGTACTTGTCCAAAAGAGCCATTAGACTTGTCTCAACAACGGTTGTCACCCTAAAAAGGACAGTACTAGTTTTTATAGATTCAGCAGCTTGTTAGGTACAGTAGCTAGATTTTTTAGACTGCAAAACAATGACTCTGATGATTGAAAATAAAAACACTATGAAATACCTATACATTCTGGATATTGTGTTTTTTCCTTACAACCAGTAAATGTAGATTCAGATACGAAACGCAGGAATAACTGTATGTTTTCTATGAAGATTTTTACAATTTAGATGGCACATATGTTAATACCATATTAACAGACATACTGTACAGCAGATACTACTTTTATTCTTTAATCTATGTAAAGTGTTAACATACTTAGGATGACCTGGGTCCTAATCACCCCATCCACCAGCTTAGTATTGAATCAGAAAAGGCAACTGGATATCCGGGGAAGAAGGGCACTAGGCAGGGAGGCCACCAAGAAGCCAATGGCATCTCCAAACGGGTAAGTCTTCCATGGCTGAGGTGGGAGACAATGTGTATATTGCAACAATAGACAAGATAATTCAAAGGCGTCCTTCATGGGAAAGAGGCAAAAAGAAAATCAAATTTCCAGAAGGCATTTAAAAGAATCTGAAAAGTGGGAGATGATTTTATGGTCTAGTATTGCTTTTTTGCCCCAACGCTAAGCACTATATTTGTTGCAAGCCTAACAATGCGCATCCTCTTGAGATCACAGTCTCGACCTTGTAGCACGGTGGTGGCATCCTATGGAGATGCATCTCTGCTGACTGGGAGACTGGTCAGCAGTGAGTAAAGGATGAACAAAGCAAAATACAGAGGTCCTTGAAGAAAATGAGATCCAGAGTGCACAGGACCTCAGCCTGGGCTGGACACTCGTAGCACTACAACAGCCAAGGGAATGCTGGAGTGGCTTCGGGACAAGTCTGATTGCCCTCGAGTTGCACTGTCAAAGCCAAGACCGCAATCCAATTCAGAGAATGTGAAGAGTTGAAAATTGCTGTAAACCAAAAAGAACCCTATCCAACCAGACAGAGCTTGAGCATTTTCAGAAATAAGGGGCAAAAGCTGCTGTGTTAAGACTCACCCACATTGAGTCATGTCTGTAATCACTAGTTTACAGTGGGGAGAACAAGTATTTGTTACACTGCTAATTTTGCAGGTTTTCCTACTTACAAAGCTTGTAGAGGTCTGTAATTTTTATCAAAGGTACACTTCAACTGTGAGAAACGGAATCTAAAACAAAAATCCATAAAATCACATTGTATGATTTTTAAATAATTAATTTGTATTTTATTGCATGAAATAAGTATTTGATACATCAGAAAAGCAGAACTTAATATTTGGTACAGAAACCTTTGTTTCCAATTACAGAGATCATACGTTTCCTGTAGTTCTTGACCAGGTTTGCACATACTGCAGCAGAAATTTTGGCCCACTCCTCCAGATCCTTCAGGTTTCGAGGCTGTCGATGGGCAATACGGACTTTCAGCTCCCTCCAAAGATGTTCAATTGGGTTCAGGTCTGGAGACTGGCTAGGCCACTCCAGGACCTTGAGATACTCCTTAGTTGCCCTGGCTGTGTGTTTCTTGTCGTGGTCATGCTGGAAGTCCTAGCCACGACCTATCTTCAATGCTCTTACTAAGGGAAGGAGGTTGTTGGCCAAGATCTTGCGATACATAGCCCCATCCATCATCCCCTTAGTATGGTGCAGTTGTCCTGTCTTTTCTGGATTTTTGTTTTAGATTCCGTCTCTCACAGTTGAAGTGTACCTGTGGTACAGACCTCTACATGCTTTGTAAGTAGGAAAACCTGCAAAATCAGCAGTGTATCAAGTACTTGTTCTCCTCACTGTAGATGCCTCTACCAAATATTTATTAAAGGGGTGAATATTTATGCAATCTATGTATATGTAATTTAAGTTGAGCAATTTGTAGATTTTATTTTTTACTCAGACATTATAGGCTTTTGGTGTTGATCATTGGCACAAACACCTTATTAAATCCATATTGATTTTGTGTTGTAACAATAAAATGAATGAAATATAATGAAGGGAATACTTTTGACAGCCACTATAAGTACAGTATACACTGGAAACTACAACACGATCCAAAACCTATATTGGTCACAGTAAAAATGTGTTCGTATATTTTGCTTTTTCATGCACCTCCCCAAGTATTTTCAAATAAATGATCCTGTATATAACAGTAAGTAACCACGCGGATATAGAGGCGGTGCTAGATGCTGGGAAGGTGGCCACCTTTGAGAAAATTCCCTGACTGGACAACTGAGCAGCATACTTGGAATATAACATACAGACACATTACAACAAGAACATCCATATAAAAGTGAGTGGGTGTAAATCAGTGGCACAGAGTTGGAGAAAATGTGTTTAAGCTGTCTACTAGAGATTTTTCTCCTAATCAGAACATTACTTGAGACCACAAGAGATGTCCAGTGAACTGTTCCCTTTCACTTTAATCCTAAGTACAAAGACGTTCTGTCCGCCACTTCCTTAATGTAAAATTAAGGGAGTTTCAATGATTTCAATTCCTATACACTGGCATTGAAATCAATGCATTAGGACCCCCAGGAGAGAGACACAAAGACACACCTTTTTCGTTGCCTATTTACTATATAGAAATTAGTTGTATTTTTCACTTTCCATTAAATATAATTGTTCTTTTGGTATACTTACTTTTTTTATTTGTAGAGTTATGGTTACAGATGCTCTCTCCACCTCCCTACACTACATTTTGTGTGAAATTTATTTACAAGAGACAAAACACACAATAAACAAAGCTCAAGATGACTTTGACTGATAGCGTTTATTTTTCAGAAATTTCTATAGCAATCGCAATATTGTAATCATGAATTATTTTGGCCACAATAATTGTGTAGTGAAAATCTGATATTGTGGCATCCTTAATTTCAACTCAGGCTATAGAATTTTACCAAAAATAGCCTAAACCACACTTACATTAACCACAGACTAATTCATTTGAATTTAGTTTTTTATTTCATTTTGATTATCAAAGTTAAAGAAGTAACATAATCAACCAAATTGCAAAGATCAGAGGATTTACGCATTATCAGCCATGTTCCAATAATAATCTTTTGTCCCAATAATAAATAATTTGTTGAATAGTCAAGAATATAATTTGTATTTCATTTTGCGAATAATTATTTAGCGTAATACATTTGATGAATTACAATATTCAGACAGGTAATAGGATGTTTGGTATTTTGTTTCATCATGGCATCATCATGAAATTTATATTTCAGAGAATTCACTGTGAGGTTAGATGATATACTCTGCGACTTTAGCAGAGTCCGGTAGTTGGCCGTCTTGTGATTTTGCTTCTGTTTCCATCTATAGCTCTGACAGAAAGATACTGTTTTTTTCAGGAATGGGTGTTTTTGTGTTAACATTTCTGCAACATCACTGTTGTCAGCATCTGTAGGGTATGTAAATTATGCCTGCCACTTTTTGAAGCAGGTCCGACAGCATTTTGGATCTGGGTGTCATTCTACCTTGGCTTCTCCCGTAGTCTGCATTTTTGCTTTCAAGTTGACATTCTGTATCATATTAGAAGAGAGGGATAGGGAAGACCTTTGGCCACTGCTCTTTTCTGAATGTCTGCACAGAGACATTCCCAATTCTAAATTGCAGCTCCTAGGAGTTTTTTACAGTTGCATTTGACACCAAATAAGTACAGTATTTTCATATTTCAGAAAAACTGAGGAAAATTTAACTCAATTGTGAAATCTCTAGATCCTTTAAATAGAGAATCCTCAGTCAGCTCTGATGTTTTGTGAAAGCACTTTGTGACAACTGCTGATGTAAAAAGGGCTTTATAAAATACATTTGATTGATTGATTGATTGATGCACTGTTGACTGATTCCAAGGCAGACTTACTGATTTGTTGGGTCTGTCAACTATTCCAGGATTTAAAACTCCTGTCTTCGTGTGTGTGGACATTTCCATATATGTTGGTTTGATATGACCAACCAACATAGACACAAGCAACCGACTCATGATTTTTCAATTTTAAAAGTTGAGATGTCTTTTGGGGAGGATTGTAGAGGCATTTAATTAGATGAAGTATTCCATGTCAAGGCAGAGAGTGAACTCATATATATTAATCAAATGTATTTTATGATGACCTTTCACATCAACAGTTTTCACAAATTGCTCAAACACTGGCCTAAAACCCATAGCAAACATGCACAGTTACTAGATGGGCAGGGACCTTGATAGGGTTTGGTATTAAGGTATTAACATTAGGGTTTAAGTTTGTTATTAAGGTTAAGATTAAATGTATATTTTGAATGGTTTAATTAGAGTGAATGTTTGCTAAAAGATTTAAACTGTAGCAGATACTAGGGATGCACCAGTACCACTTCTTCATTGTTGATACTCAATCGAGTACTTAACTTTGAGTACCTGCCAAAACCAAGTACAGATCCAGTACTGGCAATTGATGTTTTCCAATCAGAACTTGGATTAAAAAGTCACACTATATTAACTTTGATTAACTTATGGCATTTTAGGAGATCAGTTGAATGTGGAACTAAAATTGCAGATGCGACTAAAAGCAAAGGCAGGAAAGCACAAGTGAGGATTGCTTTCCTGCCTTTGAATCTGAATGGATTTTGAGATTAGAAAATCATTCAGCCGAAAGAGTAGTACATGTATTCTCAGTTAAGCTGGCTTTAGTTAACTTGGCAAGCTTTAGCTAATTTAGCTAGCTGGCGTTAGTTAATGGAGGTTAGATTCTGTGATTTTGATAATCGGATGGCTAAAATCAAAAAATTAAGATGCTGTGCTTTGGTTATGTCTCTGTATTACCATCAACAGAGAGACAACATTTCCGAAATCATCATGTTTATCAAATCAATAGAATCTGCATATCCATGGCAACAGGAAGATGTATTGAGCAGGGCGTACTGCCGAAATTAACAAACGTCGAGACGTGTGCCCATAAGACAGAATGACTGCATCAACCTCAAGCGTTAACCGACAGTCCATGTTCGTTGGCTGAAATCATGGGGGCCTGGCCGACTGACAGACTGCTGGAAGCTCATCAGGGGGTGCTGAGGCTGCATCAGGGAAGCAGGCAAATGCATTCCTTCGACACAAGAAACAAAACAAAAAACTCTTCACCCAGAAAATCTACCCTTCTAGTGTGATCAAGATAAAATAGACTTCGGGGATTAAATCCTTTGACTCACTATCTTTGAATTTTGAGAAGTAAAACAACCCACAATCACTGAGAAAAGGTCAAATTGGATTACAAAATTATTTTCACTATTCAAAAGATCAGTGTCCAGCTATGGATGAAGTCTTAATCCCTTCGGATATGGACAAGTATGGCCAAATCCTTATCAGATCAGAATAAAAATATAAACTATTCTTATATATAATATTATTGGTATGGATACTGCAATCATAACTTCTTGGGAAAAAGATGGGTCCAAGAGTGGGGATGAGGTTAGTGTGTATCTGTAGGTCTGTGTTGCAAAATTACTTCTACACATATGTCCTGGACAGGAGACAAGCACATGAGGCTGCTAAGCCAACATTGAGGGCTATACAGTAGCTCCGCGACCTAAGAACAGACAGAAGCGGTTATACGAGTCTGAGTTCTGCAGCTGGATGCACCCCAGGCCTTTGTTTGTAGGTGGGATGAGAGCAGAGTGTTGTGATCACAAGGGCCCTATTCATCCAGGCTTCCACCCCGGTTCTTGTTGTGTCTTCCTCTTCATACCACACCACGCTAATTACACTGCCAGAACCACAGACGTCAGGGACGGAGGAGGACAGTAACAGCAGGCTGGGTGGAGGGGCGTTGGAGTGGCACAGAGTCGTGTTCCTCTGCTCAAAGCCAGGAGGGGCGGCAGTGGTGGTGGGGCTCTCTGTTCAACATTAAGCCTGTAATTTTACCGCAGCTCAAATGATCATGTAAGGAGAGCCAAGCGCGCTCAAGGTGGATGGAGGTTTTTATATCCCCGCAGCTCAAACAGGCAGGTCCTGATGGTGCACTTTCAAAAGAAGATGTGATGATGTAAGAGAGGCCAATCCTATGTTTTGTTTGATTATCGATTTCTGAAGGTACACCATCCATGACTGATTGACAGGTGACCAGGTGTGATATAGCTGAGTGAAAACCCCAAAACACATTCAATTTTATTTTCCACTACTGGCTTTTCAAATGGTGTAATTAATCATTTAAAATACATTGATTTCCCCTCCATACCTTTCCAGAGCTGACTTGCGTCATATCTTTTTGCATACGACCCAAGCATGGTGGCTGATGTTGCGGTATGTAACACTGTAACATTCTTATTGTGTATGTGATTGTATGGCTATAATAAAGCCAATAATGTGTGAATGCTCAGTAACTTTTATTATGGCTATCCTACCTTTTTCTCATGCCTAATGGCAAATAGCAAAATTATATATCAGTTTATGTAGACATTGACAAAGCCTTTCTGTTATGTTGCCAAACAAGATCAGGTGCAGGTCCATAGCTTCCTTTGAAGTCCTCCAAACTCCTTATCTTTTGAATCACTATAATTGACTCGTAGCCTATCCAGTTCTGCAGTGAGATGATCACACACAAAGAAAGCATGTTCAGATACAGACTTCAGTGGCCTTTGAGGCCATCTAGTGGCATTAAAACATAACAAGCAGGACCCATTCACTACCTTTTACACGATTCCACACTATTCTAATTGATACAAAATATGACTATAACAGTTAATTAGAATTGTATTCATAACATAATTTATTGCATTTTCCCCTTAACCAAATCAAGTCCTACCATAACATGGATCCTGTCTGAAAACCTCACTGAAGCTTGCTTCTCTCCAGGTGTCCCTGAGCTGGGTTTGGTAACGTTACAGCTCACCCTGCTGCTTGCTGCCCCTAATCCTCTTAATGAACTTACAGCCAGTCAGCATGCAGCTAAACCCTACCTGCCCTTTACTGCAGTGTCATCCCCTGCCTTGCCTCCAGCACATAAACCGCACGGGAAAAAGACAGGTGACGAAAACAGCATCAGCAAACTGTTATTTCTGTGCTCTTTAAGGGATGAAATGATTAGACAAAAATACAAGAAAGAGGAATTTGGCAAAGCGGTGAGTATTATAGCGTTGTTCCAACTTCTCCCAAAATGCCTATGTTAAAACCCTAGTTGTATTGTAGTTAAGTGAAATTATATGGAATAACACACAGTACAATTATTATTATTGTTAACATACATTGAAACATACATTTGTTTGTTATATTATTAAATGTATTGGTTTATTTAGATTCCCATTAGCTCCTAGCAAGCATCAGTTACTCTGCTTTTGGCAGAAAAATAAATAAAATAAACACTAATAAACAATGTCTATAACCTTTTCAGTAAAAAGTGAATGAATAAGGAAGAAATTAATAGATAATGTGTATAATCCCTGCATCAGTTCATGTAACATAGATACAATTGAGAGCTGAGTATCCCATCTTCAGGAAATTGCTATTTGGATCAATTTGCCATTCTAGTAAGATCTAGAACCACTTCACATTATCAAATGAATGTCATACAAAATAGAACATTGACAGGAAACTTACATTATTTATCAAATGAGAATTCACAAGACGGCCTTCTGCGAAAACTGATGGAAATACTGAGATATAGGTATAAAATTCCTGATAGCATGGATTTAATTTAAATAATAATCCAATAAAGAACGTTCCCTATGCCAATTGGTTGGTTTGTAGAAATCCGTAGTGGAATGTCAGAAAGAATTAACTAAAAGCTTACTATCATATGTACCACACAGACAGTTCTACAGTAACTCAACAACAGCATTGACTGTGCATCATTGATTGGTCAGATTATACACATTCAGTACTTTGTTGTAGTTGCATCAAATGGCTTTTCAATGTTGAATGGCTGTATTAGAAATTCTATGGTAAATGGTAATCCTTTATGTAAGTGATGTGTGACTTGTTTCAGGGGTTGCCCTGGCCAGAAGACCTGCTGACCTCCCAGGCTAAAAATACCATGTTGCATCTCTCCAGCCAGAACCTCCAACTGACATCTAAAAATGGTAAAACACCTGGTCGCCATCTGTCAGCCACACTGGGAGGGGAAAAAGAGGTGGCAGTGATGGTGGGTCGGCTTACGCCTGGCTCTTCCATGCTGCCCACACCATGGGACTCCTCTCTCCAGGTCAGGTACGTATTATGTTGTATTATATCAGCTCATTGCACCAGCTGTACATGTGTTTAAAATGTGTCCCCACCAAAGTTAGTTCCTCACTCATTAAACAGAGGTATTTTCAAAGTACAAAGGAAGGAACACACAAAGTAAAAAGGCAAATGTATAACATCATTATACGTTCATCCTCCTTTCTTTGTTCATTTGGTCCTTCATTCCTTAATTCCTTCATTCAGGTCCAGGTGTATTCTGCCTGGCTCATCCCCAGAGATGGAGAGGGAAGGGAAGAATATGCCTCTTCGACGAGCTCTGAAGCTGGCCCCTTTGGCGCTGCCGAGGGATGTGCAGGAGGCCCAGAAACAGAAGATGAAGGCGATTGGGCTAGAGGCCAAGGCTGCTGTAAAACTGGATCAACCGGTGGGAGACGAACCCTGTCCCTGGAAGGTTAAGGCCTGTGGGGTGAGAGGAGAACAACAGACTGCGCTGGCCAAGGGCCAGTGTAAGGGCCAGACAGAGTCTGTCTCCGTCCAGGCCCCACGTCCCAGTCCGGTTCCGCTAACGGAAGCATCACCTAGGGTCAAGCGCCAGCATAAGGTTTTAAGAGCGCAGCTTGCCCGTACCGACCAGATCCAGAGACAGACAGGAGACAGACTCTCGGAGGATGCTGGTACCAGTGGTACCAGCGATAATAAAGGCGCCCCTCCACCTCATCTTAGAAGCCAACCGGCGCCTCCCTTTCTCTCCACCAACGCCAAAGCTCAGACCCAGCAGGCAGCAGCACATGGTGTAGAGAATGGATGCCAAGCAGCTGGCATGTTCCAACAAGAGACTGGCAAGAGGCGGCTGCGACTGAAGAGGGCAGAGCACCTTGAAGAGGATCATATCAAATCTGACATGTCAATAGGAGGATTACCTGAAAAGGCCAAGCTGACACAACATTCCCGTGGTGTCTGGCAGAGCAGAGCCCTGAGGGGAGAGAAGTCAGAGAAGTGTATGAGGGCAGAAAAGGCCCTGAAAGAGGCCAGCCGCATGCTGGAGAAGGCTTCCAAGAAGAACGCTAGGCCAGAAACACCAGAGAACCTGCTGGAAGCATCCGGTAAGGCCAGCAGAGGAATGGCAAGGAACAACGCCCAGGAAGATATCGTTTGACCACCACAGCCGCTTACTACATACAAAGAATCCGATGTCATTACAGCAGCAAGCAAGGGACATTGCCAATAGCCCTGTATGTAAAGTACAACACATGAGGAACAAGGATTACATTATGGACCAAAGATGTTAAAACATGATGCTAGCAATACAAGGTTACATGTCAATATGGTTTCAATAATATATGTACTGTAGAGCTAGTGACATATTGATAATAGATTTGACATAGGCTATTCAACATCATATTTCAGATGTGACATGTATGTCATCCTCGTATTTTAGCATCACAAAACATGTGCAGCTACGCCAAACTGGCCTGTAATTTGAGGATAATCATGACTCTCCAGACTGATGCAACAGCTTCACAAATGACCTCTAAACTGTTCATTCTTACCCACCCAACAGTAATGATCAAAAACAGGACACTCATGAACAGTAATCGATGTTGGCGGTGAATACATGAAATACATTTAATGAATCTAATTTTTATTTTCTAAAACTGCTATCTAAAATGGCGTTGTTTTGTCCTTTTGTTTATTCTCTGGTATTCATTCACCTTGGCTGTGCTCAAGGTGTACAGCCAATGCCTGCAGTGCATGTAATGTACGGATAATATAAGAGGGGATCTGTTCAATGTCAAAGCAGTGGTTTTATTTGGAATGCAACAATAGGAAAGTTCTTGTCCGACACCGATAGCTGGTGTTCCTCAAACACAATTGGCTGACGTCAATACACATAGGGATGGTTTGTCATTTTGGGACCTGTGTACTCTTGCATGATAAAAAAAGTACAGTAAACGAAAGACTCAGAAATAAGTCTGAATGAATGGAACGTTTGTAAATCACATGATAATAAATACACATTCTCTTTATGTAATTGTACATTATAAAGGGCCAGGATATAAGTGTATACAATTTTGTATAAGATTTCAGCAGACTTCTGAACTCTAATACAGCAGATTTCAAAAACCCTAAACAAATCATTAAAAAGGTTACAGGAGCACATTCAAATAGAAGCACAATTGGTATGAAATAGTATGCTACATCCAATTCCGATATATTGGTGCATCTCAAATTTGTATTTCTATCAGGATACCTTCAACACTGTGCTCGACAACAAGACAAATTCCATCTCCCTCATTGCAACAAGACAATATCCACATTCAAGGTTTGATTGTTTGTACAGACCTATAAAATTAACAGGATTCATGATAAAACAAGCAAAAACACAGACTTAGGCAGAAGTGGGAAGTCATTTTAACTCAAGGGCCACAATGGGATTTCAAAATACAGTGCAGGGCAGTAATTTGAAGATACACATTTGAAGTCCAGTATAGTTATTACATACAATTTTGTATCTTATTTTTGTAGTTCTAGTACAAAGTGAGGGGTTCAGCCAAACTACACTTATAGTCTATTGAGCTTTTGTTAGTATAGCAGTCCAGGGAGGAGGTATAATAGAATGAAGGTTTTAAGCATTTGTGGCACGAATCCAGTTTGTTTTCAAATGAATCAAAAATCGAGTGATGTTCTTCACAATTTTGCATACTTCTGGATGATTTAATTAGGAGTAATGAAAAGTAAGAATACCTAAAACATTTTGAAATTCTAATGAATTAGATGTAATTATTTTGAAAACATTATGTTTGTTGCTCTAGGCTGGTTCTCTTTTCAAATACCTACAACATTAAAACTACAAAAGCTTTCAACCGCATAACCACCTTGTCGTATTGAATTCCAACAACCTCTGAATTTCTGAATACAAGGCGTCATTTAAAGGGATTATATTCCTTGTGGGAATAAAACCTATGACCAAAAGGTTTCAGCCGACTCTTACATCATAACATCAATCTGCCTGAGATCATCAGCTGACCAGCAAGCAGACCAAACTCTTGTACACCAGACAAAGCCTGTAGAGACAACCAATTCCCTCTCACACAGACTGCACATAGCTAAAGATAACACCAAATAGGGCTCTGAACGTGTACTGTAGCTGTTACATACAAAACATGCACATGGCAGTGACAGACAAGAATGTAAGGTGAGACCTCTTCCTTAGAAGATGTATTACCGTACACCAAACACACTAACATATAATGATGCCTCACCTTCGACTCTGTCTTTCAATACTGTCATCATTTCTGTTAGGTACTAAAATTCATACTGCTAGTACTTTTAGTGATTAAGAAGTACTGTTAGTGATTAAGAAGATGCTGTAGCGGTCTTCTTGCAGCAGGGGGAGGTAAGGAAGGGAGGTTGAGTGAAGCCTGTAAAACCACTTTCCAGTTCAAACCTGTAACAACAAAAACACAGAGGGGTCTTGGGAAAAGGCAGACATACCACTCTGACAAGACATCTGGCAAGTTCAGTAAGAGGGAAGGAGAGAAACCAAATCACTGGGGAACAAGACCACTTGGTTGCCTTTTCATTTCTACCCTGCAGGCGAAATGGCCTGACAACACACAATCAGGTCCTCGTTTCTTATCAATGTCTGGACAGATTTTCTTTCGGTTGCTATAATAGCAAGTAGGTGTAGAAATGCCACGCCATACCATACACTTGTTAAATATTTGCACTATGTAACAAGTGTATCAGGTGGGGAAGTGGGGATTCTTTTATTTGGAATATTATAAGCATAGCAAGTCTAAACATCAACAAAGATATTAAACGCTTCAATGTCAAATACAATTTTGGCTCCCTCCAATGGTTAGTTGTAGCATTTTAGAATGGCATCAGAGCAAAACGTTTTCCAGTGGGCAGCGCTTAGAAAAAGTTTGCTTTTCTAGGCACCGCCCAATGTCAGACATCAATGAGAGAGTGCTTGTTTGATTATATGGATCACACTGTTCTAAATACATTGTTGTGGAGTGACACAGGCAATGGACACATTGTAGGTGTAAGAGCAAGATACATTTTTTGGGCAAACAAATGGCATACTCTCAAATACATTTTTTAATGCCACTTGTCAATTTACAAGTGGCCGAAACGTTGATAAAACAAAAAGCTTAGTGAAGTATTCTAGAAAGTAAAATATTTGTTTATATCTTACTAAAAGAGATGGTAACTATGTACTGACATTATCATTCTTTCTGAGGGAAAATACAAAAATATGAAGGAGATTACCCCATTGATAGGTTAATGAATGCAGTCACAGCCAAACAGTGAAACCCAGTGTAGGTGCTGACAGCTTCTTCAGGTTTTTTTTGGCCTGTAAGGCTTTATATGTGTGTGAAAAGTTCCCACACCAGGCCGTGATGCAGCCAGTCAGGATGCTTTCGATGATGCGGTGGTAATATTTGGACAGTACCCAGGTGGCAAGTCGAACTTCCAAGCATGCCTTATAGAGTAGTCAGTCTCCCTAGGGCTGCAGTGCCCACGACAAAATGAGTGGCACTAACAGTCCATGACAAGTCCTCCACTATGGGAACGCAGGCAAACATCAAACTGCTGACACAGTCCTATAGCTCAATTGACATGAAAGAAAGAGAGTGCAAAGGAAAGAAGTTGCTGAAATTCCTATTAGCCAGATTCTAACCCAGGCTTCTCCGGCATACACCAGAGAACCTTCTCACATGATTTTACCTATTCTGAGTGTGTTTTTGAGCAGTGAGAATAGCACTGGCATTTGGAATCCTTTGTGAATCTGATGAGATGGTAGGCATATCAGATTGGGTCCAGTAATCCAAAAATGTCTAGGGTACAATAAAAAAGGGTGAGTTCAGAGCAGTGACTAAAACAGATTACTCTGGTCCCTTTCCAGTTGGTCACCTCGGTACAACAACCATGGGGTTCACTTCACCACATTCACAGATCACACCTTTCAATGTTATTAAGGGTGTCAGTCAAACTGGATGCACCTTGGTCAGGGGCTAAAACGAAGGATATTATTACTCGCTGTCTGGTTAGACTCAGCAATGAGTTAAAGCTCTAGACCAAAGAAATCTCATATAAACTAAGCCTTCAAGTTGTGTCATGATTCTACGAATTCTCCCACCAACTTTGCCCCAGATGCACTCAATAAGAGTGTCATGTTATTGTAAAGGTTGAAAACCTACAAAGGCCTCAACTTCAGCTTTGTCGGTGTCCGGTGTTACAAAGCAAGAAGGAAAATTATGGGTATCTTGGAACCATCTCAGTCAGGGAGAAGTGACTTCAGCTACTTTTTTGGGGTTCCATCAGGGCCAATAATATTTGACATAGTCATGAAATCCTCTACCGATTCATCAATTTGGTAGCTTACTATGAATGAGCAGAGCATCTCCTGTTGGACCCACACATCTTGCATAAGCAAAGTAGTCTAGCTATCAATGGGCTTCTTACCAGATAAGCTGGGTGCTCCCTGGATGCCCCCTGATGTTGCTTTAGGAAACAGAACTGGTCTGAAGACCTTCAGTTAACAAGAGGCAAGCAAGCCACCAAGTGGCAAGGGTGAAGCAGAGCAAATCGCAGCCCTTTCCTCACTGCCAAACAATGATGTTTTTCAGCCAAGCAGCAGCAATGGGTATTTTGTGCTGTACTGCCCTACCTCAAATGATAGGAAATATTTGTGCCTTCTTGCATGAGATGCATGTCTTGAAATACATTTATCTTGTATATTTGTATTTTTTCCCCTTTTTGTGTCCAACAAAATACAGAAATTAACAGTGTAGACACTTACCATTGTACATGTAGCTGAAAACAGCAGATATTTTATAGAATATCTACACAGGCGTAAACAGACCCATTATAAAAATACATGTATTCATTGATAAATAGAAAACATTATTGTAATTATGTTAGGGTAACTCTAAGGTAAAAAAACTGATCTAAGGTAACAAGCAATAAAACAGTCCATTTTAAACTAGTTGAGAATCTGCATCATCAGCAGTTTAGGGTTAAATTACAGGCTTAAAATGGCCAGAAACAAATAACGTTTTTCTGAGATATAAAGTCTAATTCAGGCACGAATTTGCAAAGAAACTGAAGACAATGCTGTGTACTACTCCCTTCACAGACCAGCACAAGCTGGCTCTTACCAAAACAGAAGAGGAATGGGAGGCCCTTGTGCACAACTGAGCAATAAGACAAATACATTAGAGTGCCTCGTTTGAGAAACAGATGAAAAACTCACAGGTCCTCAACTGGCAGCTTCACCAAACAGTACCCACAAATCATCAGTCTTAACGCCAACAGTGAAGAGCTGACTTTGGGATACTTTTGCAATAAGCCATATCTCAACCTGGCCAATCAAAAAGAAAATATTAAGATGGGCAGAAGAGCACAGACATTGGGCATAAGAAGATTGGAAAAAAGATATGGCCATGCAAAACTAAGTTTAAGGTGTGGGGATCACAAAGAAAATTCATGACACGCAGACCAAATGAAAACATGATAGAGGAGTGCTTGACACCATCTGTCAAGCAGGGTGGAGGCAATGTCATGATCAGGGGGTGGTTTTATGGTAAAGTCAGAGATTTGTACAGGGTAAAAGGGATCTTGAAGAAGGAAGGCAATTACTTAATTTTGCAATGCCACGCTATACCCTGTGGATGGCGCTTCATTGCAGCCAATTTCCTCCTACAACAGGACAATGAACCAAAGCACAGCTCCAAACTATTTAAGAACTATTTAGGGAAGAAGCAGTCAGCTGGTGTTCTGTCTATAATAGAGTGGTCAGCATAGTCACTGGATCTCAACCCTATTGAGCTGTTATGGGAGCAGCATGACCGTAGGGTATGTGCTGTAAGAAGTGCCCATCAAACCAAGTCAACTTGTGGGAGGTGCTTCAGGAAGCATGGTGTGGAATCTATTCAGATTAACTCAACAAATTGACAACTAGAATTCCAAAGATCTGCAAGGCTATAATTGCTGCAAAGGCAGCATTCTGAATGAAAAGGAACGTTTTTAAGTAAACAATAATTGTAAATGACTAACCTTGTCAATGTGTTTTCGTAGAAAAAGGAAATTTCTAAGTAACCACAAACCTTTGAATGGTAGTGCATATCTGGTGCATAAATCGGTATGTTGGGTTTGATTAAGTTCACTATAATTACTATGACCACTATAAATATCTATGACCACTCTATGCCGTTATGATCATCTGGCTGATTTTCCCTGTTGCCTAGGTGTTACCATGACCCAAGGTCCATGCATTTTGTAATGTATGACCATATGTACCTCTGTGAATAACTATTCTTGACAATGCTCTTTAATGTGCTGAGTTGAATTACTGTACTTTCACACCCACCATATAGCAACTCTGACATTTCAAAGTAGAAATGACAAATTTCTGCATATTTTTCAAGCCTCAAACTGACTTGAACGTTTACATTTCCTGCGTTGGAGGAAAGCGTTCTGATAGAGAGACAGAAACAATAAAGCTTCAAGGACACCTGTCCATTGCTAATGATTTCTCTGACTAAAATACACCCCCCCACATGAATAAACTTCAGCCTGGTTAAGACCCCGCCCACACCAACCCTGGCCTTAACCACCATCTCCACGGTCCCGCGCAGCCAGCTAGGGCGGCTCCGTTGTGGCCATCCCCGTGGCTGGGTAATAACTGGAGGGGGTTGGACACAGAAGGTGGTGGCCTCGATGTGAAGCTGTGTGCCTTCTGTCTCTGAGGGCAGCAACACTTCAGATGGGTGCAGCCCAGTTTCGGCAGCCATAAAGAAAAAAAGGACCAAAATATACAGAGAAAGTCGGTCTATAATTGGCTCGGCCTGTCAGAGTTTTTTTTTTGTCTGTGAACTGAACAGCTAGCTACTGCAGCACAAGCCACCTTGTCCCCCTAGTGAAATCCTACACTTTCCCCTTCAGACGGTTCTTTCCTCCCTCCCACTCTATCCACCCATCCAAGAGTTTGTACCAGAAGCTCACCTCACTTTGACATTTTATCAACACTACACTGGATTGACATTGCGGTGGATTTAGGATTACTTGATCCTAATTTCTTTGCACTTGTGAAGGAGGTAAATTGGGGTGCTTTCTTCGGATGGGGATGCTGCTTTAATACTTATCTAAAGTGACAAGTGCATGAGACCTGGAGAATAAGAGGCACAGGAACAGACCTCCAGTCAGTGTTCTGCTATCCCGGTAAGATGAAAATGCATTTCCACTAGTATTATCTTTTGGTGTACAATAACATTTTGAGTTTGTAACAAAATATTTGTGGAAAGAAGAGCCACATGTTAGATGTGCCTTTGGATGCTACCAAATCCATGTTCATCTTTTCTTTCTTTTGCATTTGGAGTGGAAAACTACAGCTGTTTTTTAAATCATTTAATGGTCAATGATGGACGACAGGTTTCTGGAATAAACATCTACATTGTAAATCCCTGGTCTGCCATTGAAAGAGGTAGTGGAGACACACAGGCCCCATACAGGATGAAGGCTATACTAGTGATTTGTACGGCGGGGGCATGGGTTTAGTAATGGGGATTTGGCTGCTGACTAACTCAAATAACCATGTTTCCCCCCTTTTTATTACAACTTATTCCCAATGTTGTTCTATGTTGAAACTGAGCTTACAGTGTGTATAGAAAGTTTAAACACAAACCCCACACCTTCTTTTAAATGACATTTCAGTATTGCAGTTTTTCTTTAATTAAGAATTTTTCACGTATCTACTTTTTTACCATTGTGAAACTATATATTAAAAATATAAAACTGAAATATCCTAGCTGGATAAGTCTCCACCCCCAAGTTGGTGGCAGCACCGTTGGCAGTAATCATGACTGTGAATCGGTTCTGTCTATGCCCACTGAAGAAAATGTACCTTTATATTCTCTCGCCACTGAAGAAAATGTACCTTTATATTCTCTAGCCACAGTACTCTAGCATTTGCTGTGTGCATTAAGTCATTGTCAAGCTGAAAGGTGAACTTTCCTCCCTGTGTCAGTTTAAAGCCTCGCTAAAGTATTTACTTCCCTTGGATATATTGTGTTACAACATGAAATAAAAAAAAATTATCTCAATTTGCTACTGAAAAAGTCAATAACGTCAAAGCAATAAATAAAATGGATGTGCAAATTGTTGTAAATTATTATCAAATATAAACTATATAATCTATTGATTAATATTCACCAACATTGCTGTGACAAACCTGAATGAGCTGTAATGTAATCAATTGTCTTTAGAAGTCACATAATTGAATGGAGTCCACCTTTGTGGAATTAAGGTGAAATACACCCGTGTCTGGGACCAGTTGGTTAGTACAACTCCTATCAAAAACAACATAATTTCGACGACAGAACATTCAAACCCTATACGGAATTAAGTTAGTCAAAGGCATCATTCAGTGAATGAATAAGAACATTTCAGGTATTGAATATCCCCTGGGGCACAATAAAGTCAATTATTAAGATATGGAGAAATTATGGAACATCTGCGAATACAGCTGTCGAAAACAGTGTATACGGGCAAGATCTGGATGCTAGTCAGGGTCAGCCAACAAGAGGCCTAAATTTATAGGAATTAGTGTTTAGATTTTATTTTTTACTTTGACATTCTGGCAAAAATGTGTTCAGTCCATTTTGAGCTCATGTTGTAACACAATGGCATTTGGAGAGTTGAAGGGAGGTGAAAAATTCTGAGAATTAGAAATCTGCATATTTTCCTCAAGGACCTTTCTGAGCATTGCTCTATGAATGTCCTTCTATTCTGATGACTGGCAGTCCCTGAAGATGAGACATATTCCCACAACATGATGCTACCACCACCACGCTTCACAGCAGGGACGGTGTACTTCGATTGGTGTACCTTGTCCAAAGAATCAAAGTATGTTTTTAACATACTGGAAATGGGATTAAAAGGGGGCTTGGGATATTATTGTCCCATATATGTTTAACAGCCTTTCTGTCAAAGTTTCCATTGGCCTCTCCATCAATTTGCTCAGTCATCTAGTTTTGAGGGAGGGGCTGCCCTTTGTTGTGTCATGCGCTTTCCACTTGACAATTTGTCTTGAACCTTCTCCAAGGAAATTCAAGGACTTGGATATTTTTTATACCCATTCCCAGATAAGTCTTTCCACGAATAAGTGAATCTACATAAACTGAAATGTATTCTACAACATAACACAGGTCACACTGATTTTGACGGTGATTGGTCAAAATGACATAATGCTAAACGCAGATAAGAAATGTGGATATAAATACATTTTTGTTTTCATATTTGTTTTTAGATGAACGATCAACTGAAAAGTCATTCAGGTTGTAGATATATGGTTGGATATAATTTTTTTTCCAGCAGACTGAGTGGGTGTTTGAGACATATTTTGATCTTCCTCAGTTTTAAATACACACAAATTACAGCAATTGCAGCCATAAACTAAGTAGGCTTTCTGCACTATAATATTGGTAGTTCAACCAAAGAGAATTCCAAGGCATAAATAGCTCAGTGTTATATAAATGTTATATAGATGGGTGCTTAGGCACGACTTTCGTCTGGTATTCCACGTTTAAGTGTTTCATATATGCACATACAAATTAGCATGTGCCTACACACCGTCAGAGGGGATCTGACATCTACAACAATCCTAGTGTTAGGTGCCTTGTTCAATTGCTTAACATTGTCATTCATTATGTTGCCCCAGGGATTCAAACCAGATACCTTTTAGTTACTGACCTGTTTCTCTAACTGAAAGGCTACCTGACATACTGTATCACAACCTCTTGTCAAACCAACCACAAAGTTCCGATTTAAACCTCAATCATGGTGGTTTTACATGGTGCTTACATGCTATGGCAGGATAAGGGACAACATGTGTGGCATGATAAGATTGTAAAGTGGCTGTGGGCACTGTCTTATGATGTACATTAGAAGCATATAGAATATGGCAGAAGTTGTGGAATTACATAGGGAAAATAATTTAGGTTTGCCATAACTAAGGAATCTACAATGACATATAAAATGTATAAATGATTCCTCTGTTTCTCTACACTGAAACATTGACAATGACTTATAATGTCACTGTTATTCATTCCTCTGCTAGACATTTACTCTGTATAACGTTCATATTATAGGAGAATGTAAAGACCATGCCAAATCATCGGGTATGTTTACATTAAAGCCACACAAAACATTCCCCACACATCACTAGTCTAGCTCTCTGATGACAGCGTAATGTTGGATTTGGCGCTGGTTGTAGTTCCTAGTTCATTGACGCTAAATCAAAGACACTACATCATACCCGTGAGGACAACTTGATGCCCCAGATATGGTTGATGACCCAACTACCAGGCAAATTAAGCACTTGCAGATTTGGTGTGTGTGTGTGTGTCATCCATGTTACTACAGGTCAGACACTGTTTTTCATGTATAATTTAAATGTCCTTTCACTCCCAGTCACTGGGTCGGGTTTCATTGGGCCTACGTTAAGAGTGTCAACTGACACATTCCTCAACACATTCACTTCCAGAGGACATGCCTACATTTGAATGTAGTAAATAAAGAGTTTCAGAACAGAACTGCCGTCTACACTTTTGCTTCTTGGTGGTTTGTAATGGAGACCTTTCTACAGGTTGGAGACTGGATGGTGATCACGACGTGAGAGAAAAACAGATTCAGACCAGTGGCTGAGATGGCACAGAGACTGGGATGCTGGGTTGGCGTGGTCCTGGTCATACTGGCCTTGACACTCTCAGGACAACAGGTCAAGGCACAGAGCAGGGCAGGTAAGGACCTCAGCTGGATCAATAAGGAGACCCTACTATCAGTATTGTATGGTGTTACATTTCTCACGTTTTATTATTTTATAGATGCAAAAAATGTCTTTAAACGCACAGACATTATCGACAGTAAAACGTCATGGTTCCTTTTTACTTCTTCAGTAGTTATACTTCCAGTCGAGTCGCAATGTTGAATTCCCTATCTACATCTACCTAGGCACCTATAAGACCTGGATGCTGACATATCACTATCCATTTCCTCACAGGCTGTAAGAACGTGCACTATGACCTCGTGTTCATCCTGGACACATCGTCCAGCGTGGGGAAGGAGAACTTTGAGAAGATCCGCCAGTGGGTCTCCAACCTGGTGGAGTCTTTCGACGTCGGCCCAGACAAGACACGTGTGGCCGTGGTGCGCTACAGCGACCGGCCCACCACCGAGTTCAACCTGGGACGCTACCGCACCATGGATGAGGTGAAGAGGGCCGCAAGGAACATACGTTACCTGGGAGGAAATACCATGACTGGGGAGGCCATCAGCTACACCACCACTAACATCTTCACCGAGCGGGCTGGGGCCAGGCCGGCAGCACGGGGAATCCAAAAGGTGGCTATACTCATGACGGACGGGATGAGCCAGGATTACGTGCTGGAGCCCTCCAAGATGGCAGCAAAGGCTGGAGTGAGGATGTTTGCGGTTGGCATTGGAGAGGCTCTGAAAGTGGAGCTGGAGGAGATTGCTGCCGAGCCTAAGAACGCTCACGTGTTCCATGTGACCGACTTCAACGCCATTGACAAGATCAGAGGACGACTGAGAAGGAGACTCTGTGAGAGTAAGTTACCAATCACACGTTGACTGTCTGGTTGAAAAAAAACAACTACAACTAAATCTTACTTAACAATTCGTGACTTTCGACTACACTCTGAAGAGAGCTAAATCCACAGATTACTTTGAACATATCCGTCCTAAAATAAAACTGCAATGATATCCTTAATTACACTTCAAACCAGCCCATTTTTACCCCAGACCAAGACCCTAACCCGAAACTCCGCCCAACACCTTTATTCCATTACAGAACATGATCCTTTTCACATGGATGACTAGATGAATTACTTCTTCCTGTTTCTCTTCTGAAAGGGTGTGACATGATACGTGTGAGGCATGGGCGTTAAACAGAGATCAGCTTGTAAATCACAGATTTGTGGCCGCATGGCCCAGCGACTGCTGGGTAAAGGCTTGGTAATGGGTGAGGAAAGCTAGACAGCCTGAATTACTGTAACCTCATTGGCTTTTCTAGGACGCAGCTACATTAGTAAACATCCTCCGCCAGACACTTCCAGCACAAACAATTTTTGCAATATTGTTGGTTGCCATCATAAATAACAAGTGTACATTCTATATTTTGACAAATGTTTTTTTGAAATAGTGATTTACAAATGTGTCCTAGGCTAGTAAAATTGAGGAGTTCATATGTATAATTCTCAAGACAGAAAGTAGAAAATTGTTAGTTGGATACATCATGCTCAACAGTTTACATTCTCCACTAAAATTAGCTGCACAGGAAAGCTGAGAATGCCTGGAACCCTGGCCACAAAACAGTAAATAAAGAAGTTCAAATAGCAGTCACGCAGCTCTAACTGACTACTGGAATCTCGTCAGCGGATAAGCTTTGGAACAAAAGTGGTCTTTGAAACGATATTCTATTCCCTACACAGTCCACTTTGGTTAACAGATTAAGGTCTGCTCGATGGCGCACCAGGAAGGGAATAAGGTAACATTTCGGGTGAGCACGTCACAGGACAGCAACGCTACAATACTCAAATCTGTGTTTAGTGTTCACTCAGAACCATACGGTCATCATACTGTAGCCTCTACTTTCTTCAAGGCAGACAGGCGTCTTTGCGTAGTTAGTGATACTGTAACCACTTGAGTTTGGCAGGATGCTTGGAGATTCATTTGAAAGCCTTTGACCTTGAACCTAACCTCTGAGACGAAAGATACAGCCGACTTGGACCTTATATCTCTCACAAATCATAGTGGTGCATGTTTTTATAAACAATATATATATATATGTGAATAAAGGACTTAGTGTGTTGCCACACAAGACAAACCAATCATGTCCATCCAAAATGTGTAATCTCCTGAATCCCTATGCTAGTGAATCTAAGAATACCAGTGGGCAGTGACCAAGGCATAGTGAGTGGCCAGAGCTATTTCTGCTCTGAAAATTACAGCTCTAATGTTTCAAGAAGGTCCTAGAGAGCCTATTTAGTTCATCCACGTTGTCGTTTTCACCTTTGTCTAACGTTGCCACCACTTTGAAATGGCATTGGAAGAATAATATGAAAACTCAAACATTCACACAAAAATGCCAAACAGCTTTAAACTCTATACCGCCGCCATGTCAAGTCACTTAATGCTGAAATTAAAATAAAACAAAAATGGACCAATGATTTGCTGTCCGTTCTTTTATGAGTGAGGGGAGGAAATGTAATTGTTAACAACAATTTACAGCAGGCTAACATTAGACCAATCTCTTGCTCCACTGCATTTAATTTTAATACAAGAAAACCAAATCTGACCTGAACAATTGACCTTTCATGACCTTCCATTCAAACACATTTACCCTCTACATACATCTCTCGCCCAGAGGTGATACAGATTAGAAATGATAGAAAAAAACAACGACTTAATTCAAGGAAGAAATTCTGAAATTTGGCTCAACTTGACACCGACATGCTGTTGCACTCAATTGGATCCTACCCTAAAGTTATAGGCCCAGCTGAATCGCTTCCATTTTAACTCTGAGGCGGAACTCTAAATTATAGTTGTCGGGCCACAAGGAAAGGGAGTAGCTAGATCTGCAATGAGCTCAGTCTCAGATTTTCAGTAAAGGTTTCATCTTAAAACTCAGTGACGCACAGCTGGTATTTCAGAGCTACCGTTCTAATCGTTGGTGTCAATAGGTATGTATAGTAGTATAATTCCAACATCACTTTGCAAACTGTATGTTTCTACTGGGAAATAGATTTGTACTATAAACAGCAGCATAGCCTTTTCCACTTAAATGGAAGAAATGCTGAAAAAAGTCATTCATCTGTATAAATTGCACATAAAACAAACATACACACACACAAACAACCAGACAACAAAAAAAAGCACGCCTCAGAGACAACATCAAATGCGGTAATTATCTGGTTACCTCCAACCGCAGTAAACAACGTCCTGAGATTCACAATCTCCACTGCATTTTATTAAGAACAAGGCATGTCAAGAGAATGAGCCCTCCCTGTAAAATGGATACCGTAGTGAAGTTAAAGCCTCCTTTACTTGACAAAGTCCTTTTTATAGCCGTGATTAAAGAAAATGACAGGGTCTGCTAGTACATGATTGTTAGAGACAAGATCTGCTGCGGCGGTTTGGGTGTCTGTCGGCTACACACACATACGCATGCAACACGCATTCATGTGCCATACACCCTCGCATGCTCTCCAACATATATATGCAAACACACTTCAGATAAACAGCATTTGGTTAAGTGCAATTAGCTTCTCTCAAGCCCACTTCTAATCACAGTTCAAAGGTAGTATCTTTCTAGTCTCCTCCAAAGACGTCTGTTGAAGGATTCAAATAAAGCAACACTGTTCGGTGTGCCTCGCCCTCGCTGGTAATATTTCACAACTACATCTGAGATCATAGAGATTCAAATCAGACAATCCAAACAAACTCTTTAATATGGCAGTTTTTGCACATTTACAGTATATCCTACAATAAAACAGCCAATGTAAATATACAGTAAAAGTGTAACCTCTCTAAATGGGAGCCTCTATCCCAGTCAGAACATCATACTGAGGACCTTAGATCACTACACCTGCTACTTCAACCACATATAGTAACCTCTGTATGGGTTCTTCCCTTCCTACAATTAAGAGACTTCACTACCACCGTTAACTAACACTGAGCGGCCATGTTGCCGTCAGTCACCACCGGCATCACTTGGCATCTGAAACGTGTGTTTGTTTGAGAGACCGGGAGGCCGGTTTGGGGCGTGTGAGTCTATAACTGTCACTGCTCGTGTCGGTGCGTCCAACCCCAGCTCCTAACAGTGCCAGAGACAGTCCGTTCTGTTTAGTCGGTCTGTCGTTCACTTAGATCGTATGACTGCCTTATGGCCGTCCACGTCTCAACCGCACTCAGATCTGCCCTGAGGATGCTGTGTCAAATTGAAAAAAACGAAATCCTCCCACAGTCGGTGTCCTTGTCAATGAAACTGGGTATCAATCTTCTTCCATGCATCTAAAATTTGGTAACATCTCCGGTTTGGATGTATCCATGGCTTGGTCTTATCGGAGCAAATTGAAACGGCACCAGGACGGTAAAATTTCAAGGCAAGATTTCTTCCGAGAGGTCATGTGGGTCAACTTGTGTGGGGACATGATAACGCAACTGGCAACCCTGGGTAGCTTTGCAAGGGCCTGAGCCGCCCGTGGGACTTGGAAAATCACGGCTCACAATGCTTCCCTGACCCCACGGAGCGACTCTAGATAATATGCATTAACCATCAGGCTAACCAGCCTTAGTCAGCAAGTGCCACAGTCAAGGCTCCAAGCAAGATTCTGGTAGTCCGATTGATACTAATAAAGAGCGCCTTAGTCATTGCATTGCAACCTGGACAGCAATATTTTTGCAATAATTTCCCACAGTGGAAATTGTTAACATATTGAAAGTAATGAATTTCCTGTCTCATGCTCTCCTCAGATGTGCTGTGTCCCAATATGAAGGTTTACCCTGACCGCTTCAAGCAGAACAGCACCAGCTATGGACTAGAGGAAGTCCCAGGTAAACCGCTGTTATTATATCAACCATTTCATATTTTTACTTTAATTACACTACATTGGCTACATTACAAACATCATATAAAGAGCACATTTCTTACAAGGGATCCATTTCAATAAATCATATGGGCCTTTTTCCAATCAATTAAAGATGCTACTTCTTGAGGCAAGATTGTGACACTAATGTATTCACTCAACCTTGTAAGTTGCTGTGCATAAGTGCATCAGCAAAATTAAATTTATTATGAATAACTGTTTTTGGAAATATTGACATACAACAGAAATAAATTTTACAATTATGGAAAATTTACCATAAGGTAAATGATTTGCTACATATCACACTACCGTCTCTCCATCACTTCTGAACCACCTTTGAAATCTCAGAGGAAAATCTTTGCACCGTCCCTAAAGATGAATACATATTATTTCATCCATGTGAAGTAACAGTTATTCAATGATTTGGGTTTTGGAAAAAACACTAGTTTCAAAGTACATGAAGTAGCCTACTTTATATGTGATCCAGAGTCTTACAAACCAACATCCAGAGGTGGGAGGTTGTGCATAATGAACACAGACTATACTACTATCTGTAAATTCTTAAAAATAGTCATGGTCCACTTTTCCATGTACTATACCAGTTTTACTAAGGTACCTAAGCAGGTTCAGTTTGTTCTTTTGATCTCCGTTTTCAGTGGCTGTGAATAACGTTAAAAAAAAATAAGTGTAAAAAAAAATATTCTGAGAAAAGTGCAGCAGTAGTGCTAAACCAGATAGGTAGGATGTATCCTTACAGTCTCATGGGAAACGGAGTTCCTGTCCATGCCTCCCACTCACATTCATCAAGCTAAGCGGAAAAACAGAGACAGGCAGCGAAAGATGTCTGACTGCTTCTACTACCACTTTAGCTTGGGACAGGAACTGTCAAATCTAATGCAATACGCCTTGAATATAATGAGAGCAGTTCAGAAAACAAGTCAGGACAAATAAATCTGATCTTCGAGACAATCTAAACATTTTAAATGTTAGATGTCTGAGCATTTTCGAATGCCACTTAGTCTTGTAACCTCAGAGTTCTCAGAGTTGTCTGTGAATAACTGCACAACATACGTCGGTTTTTTATTGCATAATATTTTTCCCTTTACTGCTCCTAAGAGCTGAGCAATCAGGTGTGTTGCTGCTTGGCTGCAGTAAAAAAAACTGCCCCACTTAAGTCCTTACTGGATAAGCACCAATGGGGACAAAATCCCATATTTGTAACTGCAAATTGAAACATTTCAGCCAGTTCAGGCAACCACTATGTTTACCAACTAGTTGTAAACCTGTCTTAGAGGCTAAGGCCTTCTGGCAGGGCTGCTGTTGGTTTCTGGTATTTAAAACAACAGTTCCGCCAGTGGTTGTCACTGACTAGACTTGATACACATCCTCCAGAGTAAACAACATCAATTGATTGATTGACCTGAACTGCAATAAAATGCTGATTTTTTTTATTTATATGAGCACTGTACAGCCAAAGCTGAACAAAAACAACACATATTCATGACTATGTGTTGTTTGATGTGTCTACTAAATGGCATAAGCTTTACATCATATATAAATCATTTCAAAGAGTTTATATTACACATTTTTCCGGGAGATTACAGATTGTGCTAAAAGGTTGTCAAAAAACATATACAATACAAAAATGTATATAGTGCCTTAAAATATAGGCATCCAAATAAAAAAGATGTTTTTAAAAGTTGGAATAAAAGAGACTTTAATCTATGACTGTTTAAGGGGATTTATGTTAATTGCACCAAATGCAAAAATACACAAATGCAATTGATTCTGGGGTATATTGTTCTAAAAAGCTCAACACCCAAACAATTCCAGGGGTAATTTTTAAAACAGCCCCCTAAGTATCCTGTAACAAAATACACCGGCCACTAAAATACAAATTATTTAACAGAAATAATGCCTCTTTGGTGCTTGTCCAATTGGCAGATATGGGTGGCGTCACACACTACTATTTGGCTTTAATTTTAAATTAACTTTATTACTAAATAAAGCCAGAGCATTGTTCTAACCATGCTACATATCAGGCCCACTAATTATGCTGAATATTTGGCTGTGTAATAGGTGTACAGCTTGAGGACATTAAACACCACTTGTTTTAAGTCAGAGGCCTAAAAAAGGTTTCAGTATGCAATTATGTCATGGTGCTTGAATGGAACATTGGTGTGTGTGTGTGCATGAAATTACCGTGAAAGAACCAAGGTTTCCAGGGTAAGCCATCCACCGTATTAATGTGGTTGGGAGAGGACTCGCCCTTTCGAACAACAGACCAGTCACAAGGGCAATGCTAGCTGGGCCAATGGACCATTGGCAGGGTGTTTACAAATCCTGCCAGTTATCCATCTGATCTCAGTACTATTAGGTCTAGATGTCTCGCTATTGGATTGGATGTGAAGTCTATTGGATTGAAGGTCTATGCAAATATTCCAGTCATGCCTCATTTATGAGAAATGCCGGTTGACTATTTATACCTTTCCTCTGTAAGCTTTTCATACAGCAACTACAGCTACTGCTTTTCTCAAGTAGGCTTATCATACACAGTAGGCTTACGGTCCTGATTGTGGCTAGCTATGATTACGATTTCTGATGATCATTCTGAATGGAATTTTGATAAGAACATACATATTTCATCAGCAAGATTTTTATTTCCACATTGGATTTAGTTTAGAAGTGTGCCGATCGGTGACACTCAAGATTAATAACAGGAAGTTCTGCTTGTTTATTGTGAGGGAGGAAAAGTGAGAGTAATGATGAAGCCAACTCTGGCTCTTTATAAATAGCTTTGAAACAAGTGGCAAAGAACACGTGCACCATTGTAAACAAAGAACGAAAAATCCCATTAGAACAGGCAAGGACCACTGGCACCGCCAAACAGTATTTGGCTGCTGGGTAACTGGATCGGCTGCTCACCCATCAATTGTTTGACAGGTTAAACATTCTTCTGACTGGCTGCATCCATCTACTTAAATCTTATAGCTAAGTTCAAACCAGTACAGACAGACAGCTCTATTGGTCTGTGAGGTAACTGCGCCATGCTGCCCCCGCCCCGCCTAGCCTATTATGGTAGGAAAAACCTTGGGGTCAGTAGTCTACTGGTGTTATATCAGACTTTGAGATTAGACTTTATCTGGGTGGGTCATGGTTCTGCCCATTAATATGAGCAAGCTGGGATTTTTTTTATAGCTCTGTTTTCTCTTCTGTCACCATGCTGCGCTATGCAAATATCCTCCGTCCTCTGAGTTGGAGTCCTGAGGCTGTCAGGACAAGCCTGCGCTAAAGCGCAGACCTGTCATTTGGATTGGCAACGTATAATGTATAATCATCGTCCTTCAAAAAGTTATTCTAAACAGTAAGACTAGGCAACTCTCCTCTGTGGGGAATGACAAATAACTGCAGTATCTGGGAACAGGCCATATACAGTATCTTGTTTTGTTCTGGACAGATGGCAAAACCTGAGCACTGGTCTAGGATGGTATGATCGCATAATTACACACAGGGCGGACATCATGGCTGCTAATCTGACTCTATGCATTATTTTCAGTATTCATTCACATCAGACAAGACAACTGCACTGAACAAAATTCTATATGCCACACTTTTGTTTTTGCCCCCATTTATCATGAGCTGAACTCTAAGATCTAAGACTTTCTCTATGTACACAAAAGGCCTATTTCTCTTAAATATTGTTCACAAATCCATCTAAATCTGTGTTAGTGAGCACTTCTCCTTTGCCGAGATAATCCATCCACCTCACAGGTGTGGCATATCAAGATGCTGATCAGACAGCATGAGTATTGCACAGGTGTGCCTTAGGCTGGCCACAGTTTCACTGTATTGGGGGGGGTCCGGGGGGGGTCCAAAAACCTGTCAGTATCTGGTGTGACCACCATTTGCCTCAGGCAGAGCAACACATCTCCTTCGCATAGAGTTGATCAGGTTGTTGATTGTGGCCTGTGGAATGTTGGTCCACTCCTCTTCAATGGCTGTGCGAAGTTGCTGGATATTGGCAGGACCTGGAACACACTGTTGTATTTGTCCATCCAGAGCATCCAAAACATGCTCAATGGGTGTCATGTCCGGTGAGTATGCTGGCCATGCATGAACTGGGATGTTTTCAGCTTCCAGGAAGTGTGTACAGATCCTTGCATCATGGCGTCGTACATTATCATGCTGCAACATGAGGTGATAGTCGTGAATGAATGGCACAACAATCGTCATGGTATCTCTGTGCATTCAAAATGCCATCAGTAAAATGCACCTGTGTTTATTGTCCAATACACATGCCTGCCCGTACCATAACCCCACCGCCACCATGGGCCACTCGATCCACAACGTTGACATCCGCAAACCGCTCACCCACAAGTCGCCATTCACGCTGTCTGCCATCTGGCCTGTACAGTGAAAAACGGGATTTATCCATGAAGAGAACACCTCCAAAGTAACCGACCCCATCGAATGTGAGCATTTGTCCACTCAAGTCAGTTACGATGACAAACTCTAGTCAGGTCAAGACCCCGATGAGGACGACGAGCATGCAGATGAGCTTCCCTGAGACAGTTCCTGACAGTTTGTGCAGAAATTCTTTGGTTATGCAAACCGATTGTTGCAGTAGCTGTCCGGGTGGCCGGCCTCAGACGATCTTGGAGGGCTGTGGAGATGCTGGATGTGGAGGGCTGGTGTGGTTACACGTGGTCTATGGTTGTGAGGCCGGTTGGATGTACTGCCAAATTCTCTGAAATGCCTTTGGAGATGGCTTATGGTAGAGAAATGAACGTTAAATTAACGGGCAACAGCTTTGGTGGACATTCCTGCTGTCAGTATGCCAATTACCCGCTCCCTCAAAACTTGCGACATATGTGGTATTGTGTTGTGTGATGGAACTGCACATTTTTGAGTGGCCTTTTATTGTGGCCAGCCTAAGGCACACCTGTGCAATACTCATGCTGTCTGATCAGCATCTTGATATGCCACTCCTGTGAGGTGGATGGATTATCTCGGCAAAGGAGAAGTGCTCACTAACACAGATTTAGAAAGATTTGTAAACAGTATTTGAGAGAAAGAGGCCTTTTGTGTACATAAAGAAAGTCTTAGATCTTTGAGATCAGTTCATGATGAATGGGGGCAAAAACAAAAGTGTTGCGTTTTTAATACTGATCAGTGTATGTTGCAGACAGGTCTGACTCAATGTAGTTTAGTCAGCTCATCTCGTAGTGCATGTGCTTACCAATTGCAGCGTTGTGCATGCATTTTGACGATTTGGTCATTAATTAAACTTAGTCAATTAATAAAATGTTCTGTTACAAAAAATTTAAACACAAATAAAGTTATTTGTTCCCTAAAAATGCACACTTTACGAAGTAGACATTTACGACCGACGTGATAACTCGTCCTTGGCAGCCCGTATCCTAAGTTCTGCGCAAACACTCTCCGCTTCACTAGCCTCCCATTTGAAATGACAGGTTCCAGGCAATTCCGGTTTAGTTATAACAGTCATTGCTCCTACAAACATTGGGAACCTTAGCGGTTCTGGACAGATACCGACCAATGGCGCCACATAAATTCAAGTATAATGAGGAGGTAGGATGAAGAGTATGAAATCTGTAACTTAATTTGCACAAGGAATGCAGCTTATTGGTCTGTCGTACTCAACTGAACTCGAGTGGAGGATCATTCAATGTTGACGAGATCTGCTAGCAACAGCATTGGATCACCAATTTGCTGATACATAAATACATCTGGAAACTCTTTCCTGTAGCGATTTAGCCACATTACAAATGCATTCAAGGGTCCCAGCCATTGAATAGTAAATAATTTTAAAGCACAGACTTTTCCTCAATAGAATGTAATTTTTCCATCGCAAAATACGAATTGTCCAATCAAATCTACAGACAGAACCGTGTAGACCAATAAAATCGCACAGGTAATAAAGAAGTATAGTTGCCTCTGATCTTTCCAGATGAGCTTTGCGCTCTAAACATAAATGTATTTGTTTTTGTAGATTTCACCTAGGAACAATTTCTCTCAATCATTGAGGGATGCAATCACTTATCTCTATGTTGAGATTACATTGAAACAAGTCTGCAGAAGCTCATGGCTGTTCACAGAATGGAGAATGGGCCTCATCAGTCATCAATGCTATGTATTGTAGCATAACAAATCATTTTAACCTGAAATGTGAGACATAGTATAAATAATACTCTACTGTATTACTAGTTATTGTTTAATACCAACATACAGTTGCTCCCTGTATCTCTACTGGCTTTCAGCTAAGCAGGGTGGTTCTGGATGGGAGACCAGTTGCTGCTGGAAGAGCTGGAGAACCAGTAGAGGGCCAACTAATGACAAATACCTTACTTTATTTATTGTTTTAAAGATAGTTGGTAATTGTGTGATCGCACCGTTGCATTTTGCCACTTCAGTAGTATTGCTGAATTGTTGGAAAACCCACGCCTTAACCAGTATGGGAGGTTTTAGTCAAAAAAGTTTAATAGCTTCATTGGTCAATTAGTGGGTAACCATTGCAGATAGGATTTCCTTCTTTCTGTAACTTTCTTCACATGGTGACATGGTGGAGCATCCAATTTTAGCCCACCACTTTAGGGCGTAATAAAATGTTGCCATTTTGAGTGATCATTGCTTTGTTTTAGTGTGGGTAGCCAAAAGTAACTTCCAGTACCACAAATATTACAGCCAGTGAGCCAGTCCCACTACTTTATATTTTTTGTCTTTTAATTTTATTAAGTAGGACAGTGAAGAAATGTAGAAGGAAAAGGTGTAGTGAAATAGCAGCTGGAGGGTTTTGAACTGATGCTCACATCAGGATGTTAGTACTGGAGCCAGCAGCTTAGAATGCTAGACTAGAACAGGTGACGTAATGCAATGCATATTTTCAAAGTTTGAATTATTTTATAATTTGTGATTCATCCCAATTTAAAGTAATATAAAACATTGTGTGTCATGCAGTATCTTACAGCTTTATTGCAGGTCGTTTCTGTAGGCCTGTGTACATCCATGTGGAGTCATTGTGTGTTGTGCTCCCTCTAGTGGTCCTCAGAATAAGCCGCTTATTAAAATGTTCTGCTTACTGTACCCAGGCCCAACTCCTTGTTAATCATATTATTTTCGGTTCTGTCTGTTTCAGGGTTCGACCTGATGGAATATTTCAAAGTTGAAGATATACTAGGGTCAAAGAGTGATGAGGGCCAGAGTGCTTATGTTCGTCTTGGAACCATGCCCATTGTACAGCAGACAGAGTAAGTTCATTTGCTGCATTTGCATGTTGACATTATTTGGGCTGCACATTTTACATTGTTTGCCCAATCTGAATGTCACATAATTGGCCCTCAATGTCAGATTACGTAGAAATATGTCTTACAATATATTGTTACCCATGTTGTGAGTTCTGTCACTGCTGACATTTTACCTTTTTATTTATTTATATTTTGTATAGGTTCTTAGGCATTTGTGCTTCACTGGATACACCGTTGTGAAAGATAAGAGTTTTTCTGAAAGAGGCGTGGGCCAGAATCAGCGGTTTAGACCGAAGGAACTCTTAGGCCACGCCTCTTACCGTTTCAACCAAAACATTACAACATTTCTTTACTCCTCGATCAACCCAGTTAAAGGGAAAAAAGACAAGTAAAAAAAGACAACCCATCCCTATTTGGTCCCATATTTCTTCATGTTGAAGAGAGGATCAGTGGAAGGATCTGATTGGAAAATCATCAGTTGAATTGCCAAATACTGCAACAAATTGTTGCTGCATGTAATGACAAAACACAACATGGGCATCCATATTTCCCACAGAGTGGATAATGGAATAATTGTATGCCCTATTTGTCTGTGATGTTTTCCAGAGACGTGTTTCCACAAGGTCTTCCAGATGAATACGCATTTGTGACGACTTTCAAGTTCAGGAAGACCTCCAGAAGGGAAGACTGGTACCTCTGGCAGATCTTTGACAAGTATGGAATTCCACAGGTGGGTCATCATAGTCATGTGTTATCTGTATGTATGGAGATCTATCAACAGTACTCACTTTTTCCTAGCCACTGAAGTTCATCACTATTGTTGTTTGCTCCATGGGGTTTAAGGCCGGGTGTTTTGTGAAAGCACTTTGTGACAACTGCTGATGTAAGAGGGCTTTATAAAATAAATTTGATTGATTGATTGTTTTTTTTGTTTGCTCACAGGACTGCTATTCAAAAGTCTTGAGCATCATTTTTTTCGCCTTTAACCGATATGAGCAGTATTTCATGATGTAACACATTCCACTAGTTCAAACTCCTTTTCATCAAAGCTTTGTCCGTTGTTTCTGCCCAGGTGTCCATCCGTCTGGACGGTGAGAATAAGGCGGTGGAGTACAATGCGGTGGGGCTGACCAAAGACGCGGTGAGAGCCGTGTTTAAGAACGATGAGGTGGACAACCTGTTCGACCGGAACTGGCACAAGATCGCTCTAAGCGTGGAGGCAAAGGCGGTGACTTTGTACCTGGACTGCAAACTCATTGAGACCCTGCCAATCGGGGACCGGGAGGACATCGACATTCAGGGGAAGACTGTGATCGGGAAGAGGCTGTATGACAGCGTGCCTATTGATGTGAGTGGTTGGGCGTTACCAGGGTTGAGGTTTAGGAACAGGGAGAGGGAGGCGACAGATGTGTGATGTGGCGGAGGAACGTCGTGAAGTCCTCTTTGCATTCTGTTCAGGGACCGTGTTTGTCTTGTGATTCTGTGCCAGTGTATGGTACAGCTCCGCACGGCGGGTTTGGCCCACTCTGTAACCGTCTGTCCCTGCAGTTTGACCTCCAGAGGATGGTGATCTACTGTGACTCGAAACACGCTGAGCTGGAGACCTGCTGTGATTTGCCCACTGGACCGGTGAGTCAGACGGTTAGACACGTCACCTCGCCCTGTGCCGGGCCATGTCAGTCGGTGATTTCATACGTCACCTCGCCCTGTGCCGGGTCACCCCAGGAACTTGTCAGTCGGCGTTTTCACACGTCACCTCGGAGCAGCGGGCCCCTGCAGTGAGTCAGTCACGGTCAATGTGGTGTGCTGGGGTCACTACACTGGACAGAATGTCGGTTTCACCTTGTTGCTTCGTAAAAGTCGCCTCTGCTTTTTTTGAGCAGCTGTTGTAAAGCGACCAGTAAAACAAGGACCATGTCTCTGCCTACCTGGTTCGGCTTCGGACAGTAACTCTGTTTTTTCAACGCAGTGCCCCAAGAAGGTGGTGACGGAGGCCCCTCCTATCGAGATCCCCACCCCCACCCCTGCAGGAAGCGAGCAGAAGATCGGCCCCGGGGCTGTCAACTGCTCGTGTCCGGCTGGCGAAAGGGTAAGATGTATTGGTACAGATGTGTTGACTGGCCAGAGCTCCTCTGTACATATCAACCGTGGAAATGTGTGTGGCGTGGTTCTTAAGATCTGTTCATTTTAATGTGGCAAAACAGCTGTCCTTAATGTGACTGCCTGGTTAAATAACATGTCGATAACTGTTCCTTACCCACAGGGAGAGATTGGTTTACCTGGTGTTGCTGGTCCCAAGGGTGAAAAGGTCATCTAATGTTTCTCCCAAGCCATAACTCGCTTGATACAACAATAATTCTATTTCCTGGATCGGTGTTCTCTGGGCTTGGTGTGTTCTCGTAACGCCACATGCCTGCTTTTACAGGGTGAAACCGGTGCTAAGGGAGCGATTGGACCTACTGGCCTCAAGGGGGCCAAAGGAGAAACTGTATGAAAACATTACTGTGTTAAACTTACTAATATCCCCATTACGGGGCCTTGACAGTGGAACAATCAGAATTGTGATCATAGTTAGCAGTAAACATAGTTAGCATTCATATTAGCATATCGCTTTAATTCCTCACCGTTGACTTCTGCAGTTAAAGCGGGATTTTTCATCAAATAGCATATTTCATGATCCTGATAGATTTTGGACTTATCTTAGTATGTCTTATCCCAAGTTGCATGCACCCATCTTTTTGCTTTTCTGCTGCCTTTCTCTCTCCAGCCTCGATAATAATTGATCCATGTTGATTGATTATTTGCAGGGCAAAGTAATATCTGTCAAGGGAGACAGAGGTGAAAAGGTAAGGTCAAGGTCATGACAGTGTACAGTAAATAAAATGGCATGTCATTTGATTAAAAGTGCATGTATATCACATCCTAACCCTCTACAAACAAAGACGTCTGTCCCTGTGCCACTGTGACGTGCGTTCAACAAAGACATAATTACATTTGATAAAGCAAAGTAGCACTGTAGATAACACCCCTGTTCAGACCAGCACTCATTCTTTGCGATTTGGTCCGACAAGTCGTGGTGAGAATTACAGAGCTGTTGGCCACAAAAGGATTGCAGCAAAGTAGACAATCCCACGCAGACGCCCACCCACTCTGTTGGAAACAAACTTCAGGCCTGTTAAACACACACACGTCTGCCTTTGTGTGGCATTGCCAGCAGGGACCTCCAGGGTTTATCGTATCTCCCTTGGCCAAAGCCAGGCATGTCGTACACAGCTTGTCCAGACCGCACTAAACTTGGGGTCAAGTGGGATTTGTCCGATTGCCCGGTATATTGTTCGGAAACCAAACCAATCCCACCAGACCGGGCTCAATTAAGATCTCAATGTATTTTAAGGATTTAAAATACCATGTGATCTTAGCCCCAAGACAAAACTTCAGATTTCCAAGGTGTGGGCTGGTACACCAGACCGCACTTCAAACTTCTCCTGTTTCCATGCACTTAGTTATGCTGTTGTAGAGAGGGCACATTTGCTGTGATTATGGCATGAAGCTTAACATTCTCCTGCTAGAACTTCTATTCATCTAGTTTTGTCTGTAGAACTTGGAGAAATAGAACGACAATTCAGTTTAACTCTATTATGGCGATGCTTTTCTGCTATAAGCTTTTTGCAATCCTGTCAGCTTTCTGCCAACTTTACAAATAGACTGCAAAACCAGATGCAACTACCCCCAGGGGTTTAGACGGAACAAACCTGCTGGCACTTAGTTGGGAGTGGTGAAAGTGAATTCATCATGCTCTAATTGCTCCCGTGGAACCCGACGATCGTCCCTTAAAAGCAATCTAAGAGTATGTGTCGTAAAATGTCCTTTCAACAAAGACTGCCTGCCATTAGTTAGATGAAGATATTTTGTCGCAACGCTTCTTTCTTTTGATGAAAAATGTACGTATGTCATAGTGATACCAGCTCTGAGACTAATGAAAGGGCAACAAGTTTGCCTTTACTTTAAAGCGGTTTGTGAAGTCATGTCACAGTTGTGGGCGAAGGCTTAGTGACGCTATGTAATTAAACACTCATAGGGGTTTTTCACTTCCATCTTAGACTTCATGATGCTTACAGAGTTTCCTCGGCACAAAGACTGACATCAGAGCACAAACCAAAACTGCATGGCTAAGAGCATAGAAACTCTCTAAGTCATTGTTCCTTGAGTCTGAGGTTGACTTGGGGCTGGCTGTGTGTGAGTAAATTTGGATTAAGGTTGCGATTGGATTTGTGTATGGAACAACCTCTTTGTTGAAAACTCTATGGGTCTTGGAGAACAGGACCTGGCTGCTGTTACCATGTTTTGGCCCTCAACAACATTGCTCAAAAGTTGTCTGTTCTGTCTCTTCAGCCCGACTTGTTTGTGTACAGTGTTTATGTATTCTGTTTGTGAATAATAGTCTGTCTTACCCCGAAATAACAGTCACCTACTAATCTTTGCTCAGGAAATAAACCACACTATGTTGTCTCAGAGCAACTTGGCCCTGTCTTCCATTACCCCTACATCACCGGTGTCCAGCCAACGTTCACACCTCTCTTCTCTTTCCAGGGGGATTTAGGTGAACAGGGTACATCCGGCGAAAAGGGATCCAAAGGCGAGAAGGTGTGATGCTCCCAAAGGGGTTTTCTGTAATATGGATACTTTTCCATTGTCATGTCTATCAGTAATGTCATACATGGAGTTGATATGTTCTCAGTAAGCAATAAGGCACTAGGGTGTGTGATATATGGCCAATATACTACAGCTATGAGCTGTTCTTAGACACAACAAATTTCATAGTGCCTGGGCACAGATCTTAGACGTGGTATATTGGCAATATATCATAAACCCCTTATAAACCGGTTACCAACGCAATTAAAGCAGTGAAATGTGAAACAATGCAATACCAGTGATATATGGTCTCATATCACACGGCTATCAGGCAATCAGCGTTAAGAATTCAAACCACCCAATTTATGAATACGAATAGATTCTACCTTTTCACACATACAACATACCGGAATTACACTTGTTAGATTATTGTGTTTTAAAACCACTTATAGGGTACCAGTGGAGCCGCAGGTCTTGCTGGGAGTGATGGATCAAAGGGAGAAAAAGTAAGAGACAAACATGTTACACAAATATTATTCAACAACACGCCATTACATAATAAAAGAATGCATTTGCTAATTAGCTCCTGAATGTTTCTGCGTTGTTGTGACAGGGTGAATTAGGGCTGCCAGGCGGTCAGGGATTACCTGGACCTCTGGGACCAAAGGTGGGTTATTATTGAATTCCTTCTTCTTGAGTCCATATACTGTAGTTCACCGATGGTACAATGACCAGTGTACCCTGCAGGTCACTAGGTCACTAGGTCCCTTCTCTGTTTAGGGTGCTGTCTTTCAGGTAGGTTGTTATACATTGATCATCCTGATTGCAACGATCATGTGTTGTTAACTGTGCTGTCTTCCACATAGGGGTGATTCCTGGTTTTAGTTAATATCCCATCATGCTTAGAGTAATTTTTTTAACGCTGGAAAGGAGCAACTGAATTTCTCAGTGCCCAATACCTTGCAGTACAGATGTGTTTTGCGGTGTAGATGGGTGTAAGTTTGCTCCGTTTTGCCATGTCTTGCCGTGCTTTGGCAACTCCTTGTGGTGTGTTGGGTGCATTCTTCTTTAAACATGTAGGTTTGGAAAGAAACATCCTTGTTGAGGGAGCAGGGTGATAAGACGCAGAATGGCTTGGCATGCAGCAAATCATGAGAGGCGCTTATACTCTGGTTGTCAAAATCAACACTTTTTGGGTGTACATCTGGGACTGACCTTCTTGTGGTGTGGCCATTTTAACACTATCATATTTGTTTTTAACACTTTATTAGAGTTTATTCTGTAAGATATAATATGCATATAGCCCAGGATGCCTTTTAGGCTAATGTGGGAAATACATCCGTGTTTGTTAGTAACACATACCTGGTCGTTGCGCACTAATGCTCACAGCTCAAATGCTTTTGCCAAGTTACTGATAAATAAATTAACACTAAGCATACAGGAGACAATTGATCATGTTTCATGGTTTTTATTTTAAGGTCATTCATATTTGGCCTTATGATCTTAAAGCCATGGCTTGTGATGCGTTCATAAATACCAGTTGAACGATATCCAATAGTACTATTTTTATCACCCGCAAACTGGATTCAGAATGACTGCAATAGTAAAACACTTCCTGATCAAGAATATCCAAACCATGTCACATCTTAATGTTGTTGCCTAATCCAAGTGAGTGATGACATCCACAAACACTCTCAAATTCTACTCGCAGTGTTAATTTCAGGGTCAGTGTTATTTTAACAAATGTGCGTATTAAGCAGTTGACACCAGAAATGTAAAACTGGGATAAAATAATAATAATAGTAATAATAGTATTACAATAATACAAATAAAATGCTGTCCAGTTCCGGTTACCTAATTATTTGTCTAAAACATCTTCATGATGTTGAAAAAGAGGGATGAATACTACTCATTTTGCTGATGTTTCACTAGGAAAAGTGGAACAGATATTTGAGTTTTTTGTGACACTTGTATAACCTAATATCAGTGTGCAGTAAAGCTGTCTGGTAGGTTGTGATGGGCCAACACATTATTAAAGACACATTTATGGTGTTCATTTTGGTAATTTCTTATGTTTTATGCTGCCTTGGAAGATTTGTGGTTTGTGAAGTTAAAGAAGGAAGGCGGCAAAGTTTTATTTTGGTTCTGTCTACTTTATCTTCTATCAAAGACAGGCCTGTTCTTTGTGTTCTGAATGTTAGTAGGTGTTTAGACGTTTGATGGACAATTACCTCAGCTTGTTATCGATCTCATGTGACTTGGTTGGCTGACTTCCCATTTTCTGACAGATGGAGGGAGGGAGGGTGAGCCAGAGGCAGGGTGGGAAAGATAGAGTGAGGGGAAGGAGAGTACTGTATTTAAGTGAAAAGTAGAACACTAGCTCAGGTTTGGCCTGTGTACTGTGTGACTGCTCAGTGCAAACCCTCAGCCAGAGACTACCCCCTGTTGACAGAACAGAGGAATGTTTCAATTGTGTTAGTGAAAAGGCCTAATACCTTATTGTTATCTTATTCCATTAATAGTAACAGTAATAAACAAGAATATTTTAAGCAAAAACTATGTCTCACCCAATCATTTTAATATGACTCTCTGGAAGTGTTATGGATACACCTATTTCATTTAGACTGAGGAAAGAGTCTGCAATCCTTTAAATTTCACATAAGCCTCCACAGAGAGTGATTTAAGAGGAGCAAAAGTCCGTATGGCTGTGTCAAGGTGGGTTGGTCGAACTTAATAAGTTGACTCGGTTGGCACATAGAATCCCAGTAAACACCCGGTGGAGGTCAAAAACACCCCCCAAATCTCAACAACGCCTGTTAGCATTGTAACCCTCCGGGAGAACCCCAATCACTGTTATGAGGCAAGATGGGGAGAGTGAGGTCAAAGTGCAATGGAAACTACCTCTGCTAGGCTCTGTAGGGAGCAATTGCTCTACCTAGGAAGGAAGCAGCCAAAGTGTGAGGAAAAGCATATAATTCAGTGTTACAGGGTCATGCTCTTTAATTTTTTATTTGCAATGAAGTATACTTTTTCCAGGTATATAAATCAGCTATTGAAAAGTTTACCAAGTTTCGCTGTGTCCAGCAGCTAATGAAATTGCAACTTCCCTAAGCCTTTGTCCCCCTCTTAAAGAATCAAACGTTTTGTTCCTACAGGGAATTCAAGGAGACTCTGGATTTCCTGGTTTACCTGGACCCAAAGGTGTCAGTGTGAGTGGAATCTTCAGTAAAATATGTGTACTGTACATATAAGCCTGTTCCATCCATATTTTTCTCAGGCAAGATTTGTTTTTTCTAAAGCTTCTTTGGGTGTTACTGTATGTCTGTGTTGTGCTATGTTAGGGGGAGAAAGGTTTGAAAGGAGATAAAGGATCAGCAGGATTAAGGGTAAGTATTATTACATGTATTATATTTGATTCGAATGATCACTAAGTATCAGAGGTCATCACAAGCATGACTGGTTAAAGAAATCAAATATAAATGCATGTAAAGAGTTGAGAATAGAAAACACTGCCAGGTTTGCTTAACCCAGAGACTGAGAAAACAGCAGAGGCGAACACACAAAGCGGAAATGTACAAGTGCGCTATATTTTGACTAATCCCAGTGTACTGCATGCCAATATCAAGAGTTGTCTCATTTTCACAGGTGACAGATTGTTCCTATTTAATGGTTCAGTCAGTGATTCTGGGAAGGCCTAAAGACCTTCATCCCATAGGATTCTGCCCTGGAGAGGAATAATGGTTTAAGCAGATGTGAACTGGCTTCCTTGATGTACTTTCCACACTTCCTGTCCAGGGACATGAAGGGGCAGATCTTAAATACACTACACATTTAGGATTAGCTACCTACCTGTGGTAGTTCTTAAACTTCCCCTGGACTTTAAAGGCTCTGTGATCTTTTGACTGTCACTGCTAGTGACAACAACTGACCTAGACCTATGACATCTATCATCAATTTAAGGGTGTGGTGCACAAAACAGCATAGTGTTTCCCCCACGTACTGGAGTTTGTGCAATAAGTTAAGTGATGCCTGTGGACTGTGTTATTAGACTTTTTGGATACAGATCCTCCTTGTCTTCGTGTGATGATGTGAAATTACAGGAGTTTTGTTGGGAAGTGCAAAAATATGACTGGGGTAAAATCAGAATGATGTGCAGACAACAAGAGTATGAGATGATTCACATGACTAACTGGCAACAATAATGAAACATGCTACTTATGTGAGGGTATCCTGGGAAATTTCAGTAGATTCACTGCTTTTCCAGACTTCCTGGTTGGAGGATTGGTATGTTCTTCTCATTGACCCGGATTCAGCAAATCCTCCAAACAGATTCTGGGAAAACCACAAATACACCCGGAATTTTGCAGGACTCCATTTCATATCACATGCGTAAAATAAGTGACTGTTTCAACATTGTTTGGTGACATTCGTGTCTGTCGAGTAGACAGAATGTCTTTGCGTATCCTCTGGCTTTACTCAAGGCTGTATATGGTATACTGTACAGCCAATAGATTTACCTTATGACTTCTCATCCTCAACCCTGATTGAAGCCATGTACTGCAGCAGTTTTGAAAAAAGCATAAAGTAGCAGGTTCTGAAGTCTTAACTGTGGGGTTCAGTAGACCGACCATGATGATGATGATGATGATGGTTGTGTTTTGAGTCGTTCTGAGTTGTCATGTAATGGCAGTCATTCAGTCAGACAGTCAGTCATTATGTTTACACAGACAACAGAACCGTGTGGAGAATTGTTATCTGACCGAGGACAGAGGTATTGGTTTGGAAATCCGGTGTTTACCTTGAAGACCCTTTCTAATTTACATGGAACATTGTTCATTGTATCTTAGGGCGAAACGGGCATTGCAGGTTTCCCTGGAAAGCCTGGTGTTCCTGGAAAAGATGTGAGTTGTCAACTTTGAATGTTTTTCAGTAGACTAAAGATGTTTACAAAAGAGAATACTGGCTGTGTTTCTTTCACTTGTTGTCTGAGTTATGAACGCTGCTTGTTTGAACTTCCTGTCCAGGGTTTGACAGGAACGATGGGGGCACCTGGACCCGGAGGAGTGAAAGGAGATAAGGTATGGTCTCCTCCCTATCAAACATCATAATACAAAACACAAGATTATTTGAATCGGAAAAACACAATTTTCCCCAAAGATCACTGAGGAACATTCAATTAGTGGCCTAGGGTGGTCAACTACTCTGATGTAGATGTACTGCTGCGGCATACATATTTTTTTTTACCATTATAATATATAACAGTATAACAACTTTTTGGTGAACATTAAAATCTTTTTTTTTCTGCCGACATCATTAGTTAGTACAATCTCACAACTGGCTCTGTGTTTTCCAGACATTCCTCTGTTCTCCACCTCTTTTCCCATCAAAGGCCCACCCCTCTGTCTGTCTGATATGATAGCAAACAGTATTCGGCTGTCTATAATTACTGGATGTGTAAATCTTTATAGGAACACACACATACAATGATCCTTAGTGTTGCCTCAAGCGGTGAATGAAAAGTTAATGCAACACACTACGTCCCATAAATGACTGTTACTTTGGTGTCATCTGAAATAATACCCCACACATTATTTAAAGAGCTGACTTCAGTTCCTGTCTGTTTTCACCATCTTGCAGGGAGAGATGGGTCCTGCTGGAATGCCTGGGGATGTGGTATGTCATACTATATCATGTACTGTATGCTTCACTAGCATGGATAGTAAAAACATACTCAAAGTGAATGTGGATTGCGGTTTGTTGTCCTGGATAAATATGTTTTGAGCTAAAAGATTTTTTTTTTCACAGGTTCAAAAAGAAGGCTTGAAAGGAGAGGCTGTGAGTACATCTGTGTCTTATTTGTAGCTTGAATTTTTCTGTTCTGTATTTTGTTCATAGGTCTGAAACCTCAAAAGGTATTCCCAAGTCTTTTTCTGTAATTAGATAGTAAGAATATCGAGACTAAGAATATTAGAACAGACAAAGTACAGAGTCTACATTTGGTTGGTACATCAGTTTTTTATTGTTGGTTCTGTGTTCCAGGGACCTCCTGGACCTCCTGGCCCTCGAGGGCCTGAAGGCCCCCCAGGACCTCCTGTAAGATACTAACTTTCTCTGTACATGTTTCTGCATAGTTTGTAAATGACATAAGATGTTCTCCTACAGTAGCTTAATAGTTTGACCAGTCAAAGCTTTGGTGAACCATTACACACTCTTTTCCCCCAGGGTGCTCCTGGTCAAATTGGTTTACCTGGCGAACCTGGAGAGTTTGGCCAACGGGTAAGACTCGTTTATTATGTGTTATATGCCTTTGATTACAGAATTGTCATTAATGTTGGCATTAGCCATAGGTCCTCCACATACTCTCAGAATCTCAGTTTGTTTCCACGGCATTGTGATGTTTCCTCTGTACCAAAGCAAAGTACTTATAGTTGCTTTTTATTGGCAATGCTCGGTAATCTGTATCACAGCAGTAAAGAGCTGCTGGACTGCTGCTGGATGCCTCTCTGTGTTTCCTAGAGGGACTGTTAAAGTAACATTCGGCCCAAAACAAGGATGGTGCTTAAGGTTTATGATCCATATCACCCCTGTTATAATATACTAATAAGGTATTCAGATATTATGTTCTTATTTAAATGCGTATGATGACATGACCGGTCATTGCTGTACTGCACAGCCATTGTCTGTGTGGTATTTTTTGCACAAATCCGTGGATAGATCTATCGTGTTCATGAACTACCAGATAGTGTAATAATGGACTGCACCCCTCAACTTTCAGCACTTTCATTCACTAATCACTTATCTAGTGACTTCCAATGGCTTTTCCCCCCTGCCATTTTGGGTCTGTCAGCTGATCCACCCCAGGAACACCACATAGGCTGTAACAGAGACAGAAAGGAAACAATGAGCTTTGCTCTGACGTGTGACTAATTGGACTGATTCGCACAGTCAGACCTTCTGGCGAAAGCAGTAGGAAATGACTAAATGAGCTCTGTCAAGGTAGTGTTCTGAAGAGAGGCCTGGGAATACCATGACAGCCATGCATTTAAAAACCATGCATGAGAGAAATGCTTTGTTTAAAAAAAAACTCCTTTTAATTCTTCCTCAAATAAGCAATTAAAGAACCTACCCCTCACAAATGAACCCCAAACGGCTCTTCAGAGAGAGTTATTCGAAGGTGTTCTCAAGTGAACTTTCAGAGGTTTTCATTTAACAACCCCTGAAGGAACCTGCATGAATACTTTAGTTTTAGAGTGATGGTGAAGCTTGCCTGTCTACAGTCCCTGTGAGGTAGATCCATTGGTTCGTTCTGCTCAGGGCATCAGAACAGTCAGTTACAGCTCCACCTATTTTCTCCATTACCCGTTTGTCTGTTCTTCCGTGGCTTGAAGCACTTAACTATACCGCCGTGTGCTCTAACTGTTAGTTGTCTCTCGCCTGTTGTGGGATGTGGGCCAATAGTCTGAGCATGTGTCTGTGTGTATCTGGAGGACGTGAAGCCACCATGGGATATCTGCTGTTATAATGGTACTGGCACGGCCGGTACGGTTGATGGGGCCGGTCCGATGATCTATCGGATGGGGAGCGGACCTATCCTGGCTCCTTGTCCACACCGCAGCCGTCATCAGTCAACTGACTTGCCTCAAAGAATTGTCCACCCACCCAAATTGTATGTCCTATCAGTCACAGAGGTTGGACAGTCTGAGGAAAACAAGGATGCAGTGCATTAAATTGTCCTGAAGGTGGCAGCATATCACTTGGTAGAGGATGAGAGTCGACTCCAAGTACAGCAGAGGGTTTAGAGACTCACTCCAATGCCGTATACAGTAATTCCACTTTTTGTCATGAAAGACAATGGCCAAAGACATTATCCATAATCTTCTACAGTAAAAACGTTGGGTAATCATTTTGTGAAATGATTATATATTTGGCCTATAAGTGGGCAGGATCATGGTTTCACTTTGAAAGTTTCCTTGAATTTTTTTTTTTCAAGGAAATTACTTTAGCATTTTTCATCCAGTTTTATGGTTTGATGCTGGGTTTTACTTGGAATGGTTCCACCTAAAAGCATTGGAATATATATATTTTGTCATGGCGATGTTTCATGTTTAACAAAATATTCCAAGAAGGAAATTCTGGAAAAAATCTGACTGACATTGTTATTTGTTCTTTAATTAGTTTTTACCGTAAAATTCAAATGATTATGTTGTATGAATTTTTTTCTTTTTTTTCTCTTACATTGTAATATACAGTGTATGTACGACCATATTAGAAATAAATTGTGATCTATATTTCAACAGCTTACATTGTGTACTCTACCAAAATATTCCCACCCATATTCTGTGCATATCTCTTAGAAACCTATATCAGTCATCAAAGGTTTAAGTTGAACACCCAGAGCTGTCTGTCCCTATTGAGAGACCATTGCAAAGAAAGTCAGTGGCAGTGATTGAAATGTTCAAAACAACTGCAGGCAACTGCTGATTAACTGATCAACAAATGACCTTGCATCATAATTACTCATAATTCGTATTTAATGAAGATAACTGCATTTTAAAGTTTGTATCTTTCTTTTTAAGGGCAAAAAAGGTGAAAGTGGATTACCAGGGGTTGATGGGTTGCCAGGACCACCAGTAAGAATACCTCACATTTTATTTCTGAGTGGTATATTGTCCATTGCTGCGGAGGTACTCTTAACTGTGATTTTCAGTATTGGATAATTTCAAAGGTGACTTCAAACGTTTATTCCACAAAAAAATGATCCTATATGTTGCACTGAGGTTTATGACAGTCTATATAGATGATACTGTTAAATGGATCATGATCAATGTGAATCAGTTAAAACGGAACACTGAATGTTCAGTAGGAAAGAGTCCACAGTAAATACCTGGAGGCCATTAGGCATCAGCACTACATACACATACACACTAACTGACGTTCAGCCACATTCACTACAGTATATGAACGTTACTGTCCTACTGATCAAAACCAGAACTTTTGTGTTTACAGTCCAGTCATGGGTGACATCATAGGAAGTTGTTCCAAATGGATTCTAACAATACTGGGTCTGTTTATAGGGTCCTCAAGGCCCTCCTGGATTACAAGGAACGCCTGGAAGAACCGGGCCTCCCGTGAGTTTAAAAAGTATTTTTTATTAAAAAAATAAAATAATAATCAGCTTTGATCAGCCTTCAAAAAGGACATGGAATTCTTTGGAAATGCAACATTTGATCTATTTTATTTGCTAAGGGGCTTCCTGGTGAGATTGGATTTTCTGGAAAACCTGGAGAACCAGGCAAGCCTGTAAGTTTACTGTTTATTTTTCCCAATTCCAGTGCATGTTACATGTTGGAGATATACTAAGTGATGTGACATTGAGTTGTCCAAGACTTGAGCCTATGTCATTTATTGTTGAAAGGGTTTACCTGGAAGTGACGGGCTGGACGGAGTCCCAGGAAATGATGGAACCAAGGTCAGTACAGGATATTAGTGATCACAATTTCATAGCCAATTGAACAATTTGTGTTTTTATTCATGACAGTTACAGTAACAAAATATCTAGCATTCCATAATCAGAGAAATGTGCCTCATATAATAGCCTTACTGACCATTCAGGTTCAATACGATGCTATCAAATAGTGATGTCATGATCTACCCTTGTCGAAACCTATATTTATCAAGCTGTGTTTTTCATGAATCTCTGTAGGGGCCAAGAGGAGAACCTGGAGTGGATGGCTTCCCTGGTAAACCAGGTCCTAAGGTACACTGCAACGTTTATATAATGTCAGAACATGTGACTTATGAAATATCCATATGACTTAATTAAGCTACTAGGACATTTGAATGGGACATGGACTGAAGTAGTGCAACTCAATCAACAGCGTTTTGTTTCAATTCATGGAGTTGGTCAAAATCCGTGTGCATTTACAGAATAAACCATATCCTATTGTGTTCGGATCTTTACAGCTCAGCATCTAGATGCTAATGTTTATGAACTTCAAGGTGTTACAGAAATGTCAAACATAGTTTGAGAAATCTTAACCCATTTGGTGTCCTAGACATTGTTAAAGATTTTCGATCAGTGACTCTGGTCTGAAACTATTGTTCAGTAGGTGATGCCGTTCTGATGTCATGATGACTGAATTTGTTCTTTCTAGGGTGATGAAGGCCCACCTGGGCCAAGAGGACCTCCAGCAGAGAGGGTGAGTGGCTAATAACTGTCAATCACAGAAATCATTCTATTCAAATTATACTTGTCATTCACCTGAAACCATTCTATGCCTGCAAGTAGGACTTTTTTCACCAAAAATCATTAAATGAATTATAATAGTACTTGGTTATTACCTGAAATATTGTTGTTCATTCATATAATACCTGTCTGTCATCAGAAATTATACTTTTCTGATGAATAAGAGCTGTCACCATGAATCATTCTACCCATTTAACCTATACCTGTCTATCACCCAGAATCATTCTACCCATTTA
>JACXGJ010003010.1:0-13548 GCA_016801105.1 Esox niger
CATTACACACACAACAATTTACAACCACAAAATGTACACACACAAACCGTAACGCACACAGCACATTACACACACAACAATTTACAACCACAAAATGTACACACACAAACCGTAACGCACACAGCACATTACACACACAACAATTTACAACCACAAAATGTACACACACAAACCGTAACGCACACAGCACATTACACACGGGCATCCTCCTACACATACACATAATGATGACAAACACAAATACACACACCCACACACCCACATAGTCCTCACATGGAAATGTATGACACACAACATTATGATTCATGCTGCTCGTCTGTCAGAAAGCTTTGAATAAGCTTGGGCGCTCGGTCCACAACACCACCCTGTTTCTTTTGCAGTGCACTGCTTTCCTACAGGAGCAATGGAATATGTGGGTAGGGAGTCTGTGCAGTTTGGAACACAGCCTGAGAAGAAGCAGGTCAAAGGAACGGCTGTGGCATTTCAATGACACCCATTTCTCCCCTTCATAATTGGATCAGTCCTCGCCACTGACAACCCGGGGAGCTGAGCGCTGAAATGACCTGGAATGTTGCCTGCCAACAGACCATTTGACCCGCCGTGCGTTTCACAGCCCGCCAAAGGGATGTATGGTTGCCCACATCCAACACATTCAAATGATCGGAAGCCGTTGGTGGTCTCTGTGAAGGTAATTTTCACCAAAGTGTGTTGGTTCGTTTGGAGAAAACTCTAGAATATCCAAAGTGATGGGCACACATTCTGTTGAAAAAGAGGAATCCATCCAAGGTATTAATGCAAAAGTAGAGATACAATATGTTACTATGACGTCTGATACGATACGTTAGCGTGACGTCTGGACACGATATGTTAGCGCGACGTCTGGACACGATACGTTAGCGTGACGTCTGGACACGATACGTTAGCGTGACGTCTGATGCGATACGTTAGCGTGACGTCTGGACACGATATGTTAGTGTGACGTCTGGACATCTGATGAGATTATCGGATATTGGCATGGAGGTGAAATTGGCTGCAGTTGCTCTTTTTCTTCACCTCCACTCAAGAAATCTTTCAGCGAAAATCTGCAGTTTTTTAACAGGGACAGCAAATATTTCCTGATGAATAGCATTTCCCTGTTAAACTAGAACCTTTTTGTCCCTATTTACATATTAAAACCTCTCTCTCTCTCTCGTTCTCTCATTTGTTTACGGTTAACTTCTGCTGCTGTCGCGTTGGTCTTTATCTCTCCATTCATGGCTGCTGTTGTGAAATGGCTCTCAGTGGGTTGTCTTCCAGCTGCCAACAGCCTCTTTCTTGTGCCGTTTGATGACCACTGTCACAACATACATTCAGACACTGTTTGTCTGTATAAATTACAGCTGTTGAACCATCTCAGTTTATAGCGCCTCAATCTGGAAGTTATAGAGAGTGTCTGTATGATTGAGTGACTCTGCAGGAAAATAAAATGTGTCTCCGAAACTGGCTGCCTTTTGAACGGTGTGAGGTCACCAAGAAAGACTTCCTAGTCATGTCAGGACTAATTTCTACAGACATTGCGTCACGCTATGCTGGCGTCACGCTATGCTGGTTGGATGATTAACTGATTGGCTGATTGAATGACTGGATGATTAACTGATTGGCTGATTGAATGACTGGCTGTTTACTATACTTGATGCAAGCAACTCTGAAAGGAATAAACATCTCTGTGTCAGATTGGTCAGATCTGAGTCTTATGGGAGTGATAGGTCAGTCCTGGGCAGTCTGGGTGTGATTAGTCGTGTCTTGTCAGTCTGGGTGTGATTAGTCATGCCTGGTCAGTTTGGGTGTGATTTGTTGTGCCGTGCTCTTTGGATTGGTCATGGCTGGTCAGTCTGGATGTGATTGGTCATGTTTGGTTAGTCTGGGTGTGATTATTCATGTCTTAACTTTAACTATTATGATTTTTTCCCCTATCACCCAGCTCGCTGTTTCCATTTCTCTGCTGGACTAGTTGCATTTAAATAATGATCCAAGACATCTCCACAGCACTTAAAACTCACCTTGCTACATTTCCACTCTCTCTGGATCATCCTTTCACTTCACCCGTCTGTGGCACATAGAGCTACAGCGGGGACAGCAGACATGCCTCTAGTCGTCCTTTTGTGTGGGCTGTAGAGTCGATTGTTGGTAGAATCTCCACAACTTGATAGTGATCTTAATTTCTCTCTGCCGCTCCTCATCTTCCTCATTCCCAGTCTCTCCTTTTCCATCTCTTTTGCCACTCTCCCTCCTGTCTCCTCCTCTCCTTCTGTCCCCCATCGCTGTAGGGATGTGTAAACCCCGTGGTCCCTCTTAAACGTGATTGAAACGTGGTGCGCATTGAAGGGAACAGGGTGTATTTTGGAACAGGCTGTCATAAACGCGATGTCACAGTCTGAGCTCCATGGGGCTTGCTCCTCTGTAAGTCGCTCTCCAGTCATTTGAACTCTTAGGATGTTTTCACACTTCAAATCATTTTTTCCCCCATCATATTGGAACAACCCTCAGAGATCCCAGCGGGTTGCCAAACAGACTCTCAATGGGGGGTCAGTGCTCTTGAATTCCCTGGTCTGGTCCCATTGTTCAGCAACATGTGGACAGAAAGCTTTTATCGTGTCCTTTGATCATTATTCTCTCACCAAACACAACCACACTGGGACAGTCTCCCCTGTATCGTCATGCATTTGTAATCCTTCACTGAACAATGGTTGGCCCATACATGTTTGTTATTAAGGTATTATTTCATCTGCCTGTTCTCTTCTGCCTGTCATCCAAAATGTACACCTTAGGTTTTCCACCATGGCTTGATCGAAAGGAAGGTAGCTCGAGAAAGTCAAGCTCCGAGAGGTTGCAAGGTCCTCTTCCAGCTCGCCAGTTATGTTCAAACGACTAACTGGTCAAAAGTAGCATCTTTGCAGAATGTTTGCCACTGTTCATTTACTCTGATTACTTTGGAAAAACATTCCTTGGTTCCTCTGTTAAACATAATAAGGCAAAAGCTGAGAAGACCTGAGAAGGCAAACATTTGGTGAACTAAGACAGCTGAATGGTTCTGCTTTCTTCAACCCAGAGGACAGAGATTGGTTCTTCAAAATGGTACTATAATGTGAATGCTGCAAAGACGTCATTTGTGATAAAACTGCTTCTCATATCGACTGACCGATGAACTGCCTTCTGGGTAATTACTTTCTCCAGGCTACCTGCTGCTTCTTTCTCCTTTTCATCCTCTCTCACCCTCGTTTATTCTCTCTTCTCTCTTCCTCTCCTATCATTTTCCTGTCCATCATGCGCCCTGTTCTCTTGATATCTGTGTGTCTTTAGGGGATTCAGTGGTAACAGAATGAACCTGATGCTCAGATCTTTCCCTGAAGATGTCAAACCAAAACCATCGCTCAAAGTTAACTTTTGACCTCTTCTCAGAAGGGCTACATTCCACTGAAAGTCTAACAGAAACCTTTCTCTTAATGAGTAGCACCGGCACAAAAACCTGTAACAAAATGTAGGTTTTGGTTGTTTTATGTCAGAAAACAAGAAAAGGGTCCAGGCTAACCTAGCTCAGCCAGATCATGATTAGAAGCGATGAATGTTGCTGCCTGCACTGGAATCAAACCAGGGTCACCCATGTGAGAGGCTGCGTCTTTAACCACTACGACACGAAGCTAGACACCAAGCTAGACACGCTGTATGCTGAATGTTGGTACAGCATCTCCACATTAGATCATTCTGTCATGCATTAACATCACACCATTTTGAATATTTCACAAGCACTACTAAGCACTGTGTTAAACTGCCTAACATTTCTTAAGAAGTTTACTTCCACCACAAATAGCATCTATGAACTGTAGGGCTTTTGCCACTGGCCGTTTTAACAGCTGAATAGCCAGTAATTGGCTCACTAGTATCTACTAACTTACTACTTGGGGTAGTCATAGGAATTGAGCAACTGTGGCATGCAGAGTTAATGTCTATCCTGAACAAATCCTAATGCATGATTTGCTTCGACTGCAGCAAGTCTTGAACACAAGTCCCGTATGCCAGTCTGCATCTCTAACCACTACGCTATTTCACAAGGGGCAGCCAGTCATTCACCCACACCAGTCTGCATCTCTAACCACAACGCTACTTCACAAGGGTCAGCCGGTCATTCAGCCACACCAGTCTGCATCTCTAACCACTACGCTATTTCACAAGAGGCAGCCAGTCATTCACCCACGCCAGTCGGCATCGCTAACCACTACGCTATTTCACAAGGGGCAGCAAGTCATTCACCCATTCACTCAGTAAGTATTACAATTGTGCATATAGTTTTATGTTTTGTTTAATTCGACTGGGGGCAACAACATACTCACTGAATATGGGTTTGTTTTTCTTAATTTGGGTCAGTCTCAGTAATCAGGTGTTCTGATCCGGTATTTTATTTTCTCCCATGTGTCAAGCAGGTATCTCTTTTTTCTCATGGATTAGTAGGGTCCAACAGCGTTTCTCCCCCGGTGTTCTCTGGGGTTAGTATGGGTTTGTGAACAGAGCCCCAAAACCAGCTGGCTCAGTATGCTCCCCTCTAGGTTAATCTCTCTGTGAGGGCTTTTTATGGAGGGTTTGAGAGATGATTTCCTTCAAGTAAGTGTGAAATTAAACAGCTCTTATCTGGATTTCATTGATTAGTGGTTATAGTCCCAATTCAGCTCTGTGAGTCTTTTCTGTGGTTTTTCATTGTACTGAGGAAAATTCTGCATTCAGTCCCTCGCTCCACTTCTCAGTCCCTTTCTCTTTCTGTCTGTGTCTGTCAGTCCCTGTATGCCTCCACCTACACAGTTATCAGTCCTTCTGTGAGGATTAGGGTACAGGTCATTGTCAGAAGTCACCTCTGAAGAAATAGAAAATACACGATCAACCCAATGGCTCACATCCTATGGCTGACGATTCCATCTGCACTGGTATCAGTATCTCTAAGGATATGGTAATATTCAAAAAGCAGCATGGCCACAGCATCCTGTCAAATTATGAAAGTATTTCCAAGGTGATATAATGAAGCCTATTTCTGGTCGAAAACTCCAAGGTCAAGTTAATCAAAACAAAGAATTCTAATTCTGACAATAATGTGGCTGATTTTGATATTTTACAACTGGCTAAGAAGATGGACAATGTGCATCTCCTGCAAACTGGCAGTCTCTTTTCGCCAGTTATAATTCTTTTCCAATTTCCACATTATATTTACAGCACAAAACAACCCAAACTGTCGATCTGTGGATGGTTTTGTAAATGTTCAGTGGAAACCTTGGAACGTAGTTCTGGCTTATTGGTTGCCGATGTGGTTGCTGGTATGGAGGAGTCCATCAGCTGGTTTCACATCTTGTCATCGTAGTGATGCTGTAATGTTGAGCTTTCATCTGAGGTTGTGGAAGACAACGGCTCCCAGGACTCAGACTAGCCAACAGACTGACAAGGAGGGTTTTTGCTGAAGTTTCCTGGTGTCAAGTTGAATCTTGAATGGTTTGACAGATGCATTTGCCTTTGGGTACACTGGGTGGTTCAGCACGAGTACAGATGGGATTATATCTTCCTTGGGGTGCGTCGGTTTGAAGGGAAGTCGAGTGGACGTCACAGGTACAAACCCACGCTGGAAAAGGCAGATTTCGTAAAAAACGTTTGATCTTGTTATGAATAATAGTCAAGTAACAAACAAATTGATAACATCTCTGGAAAATGAAAATCAATGGTCAATGCCTGCGTGCCAAGAGTGGGGAAAGCAGTAGCCTGATGTTACTGCACTAAGACTGAACTTTGAGAAGATTCCTGTTGTGTTTAAAGCATTCAAGACGACATGTTAATCATTGATCTTCATTTATTGTCTCGCTCCTCAATGTCCCCTCATATGACACGTCACTTCTATCAAGAACCTTATTTACCATTACAACACTAACATGATACAGGAATGTTTCAACTAACAGTTTACTCAACTTGTTGCTTTTTTCTTTTTACACAATTCAAAACCCCCTTCTTTGTTTTAATGAACAATAGTGTACCATTCAGTATACATTTGCTGAATGAGCCTCATAGCTGCTTTAGTGTTTCTACCTGACCTCCTAATGTCCCTTTCAGTATGCTCATTACCTCTCTTTACAGGTTTTTCAGATACAGGTGAGTTTGTTTGCCTGTTCGCCGGCGTCCATCTTGAAAAAGATGTCGGTTCCATTGATCGTATACTCTGAAGTCCAGTCCTCGTCCTTCGCACTGGAGACCATTCCCAAGAAGAGGTCACCTGAAGCGTCACTGCCATCGCCATCATCCTCGTCGATACGGTGGATCTTTATCTGGTTCTGTTTGCAGAATTTGGCAAAGTGGTTCTTACCGCCACACTTCCGCCATTCCCTCCCGAACGCCGGACATCGTTGTGGCCTGTATTCCCCATCTCATCTTAGCACTCTTCCGCTTTGATTTGTGCTTAGTTGCATAGTGTTTCCACTGTCCATGCTTTTCAGTCTATTCTGTGTCACCTCTTCTCTGACACACTTGTATTCGTCTGTCCAGTGTCAAGTCAGCCTCTTCGGGGAACTTTTCTCTTAGTCTCTTGTCACGCACCCCCATCACGATCCTGTCACGGACCACTGACTCAGCTAAACTGCCAAAATTGCACGACTACACATTCTCTGACATTCTCTGACTCTGTCTGTGACCTGCTATTGAAAACATACCTTTGGAATGTCTCATTTTTTCTGGGAATGCAGTAAGCTACAAATCTGCCCTCCACCACGGTAAGATCTGACTGTTGCTCCACGGTTAGCAGCATGCTGTTGACGACGTCCAATGCATCTTCACCAGCAACCGTTGGAAACAAGGCAACCTTCTGTGCGTTTCCCATTCGTCACCCCCGGTTGCGGTCATATACAGGTCGAACAGTTGCTTGAACTCGTGCCATTTTTCCTCAAGGTTCCCCGCCCTCGTTGGTTCAGTCGGAGGCTTTAAATGATGTGTTCCAGTCATGTTTTTACTAGTCTATGCTACCACTGATATCCAGCTGGCTCTAGCAACTAATGTTAACATTTGTCTTCCTACTTCTTAGCCACATATCGGCATGCGAGTCTAACATGAGTTCAACGACTCCTGGTACCATGTTCTGTTTAGCTGTAACACTTAAAAAATGATTGTAACACTTCAATAATTAATCTTCCCATATTGCTGCTCAAGTCTTGTCTTACTGCCCTTGGTCGCTGCCTCCACCAAATGGCTTGAACAATGGGCTGATAACGCGGATCACGTCGTGACCCGGCACAATTCCAAATCAACAGATATTTGACATTACCAGACATTCGTTGAATTGATCCTGTCAGTAGGGTGTATACCAGAAATGGAACAAAAATGGAAGATCAATTTCTTGCAATGGCCCAATCAAAGCCCAGTTCTCAATCCAGTAGAAAATCTGTGGACTGACCTATAGAGGGCTGTGCAGAGGAGCATCTGCAAAAAGAATGGAATGAAATTCTAAAATGGTGCTAGATTAAAAGAGATTTATTGAAACAAATTATTACTGTAATCTCAGCAAAAGATGTTCAGACAAACATAGTGTGGTGTGTACACTGCCTTGTTTTATGAGAAATTATCCATTTGTTTCTCACTTACATATTATTGGTTAAGATCTTTTTAAAGGTTAAAAAAACAACAAAAAACAAAGACTGACAGGATTTGTCTTGACTTCAGGCTTTACCTGAACTAAAGCTTCATTTTCAGTGATGGTGCATGGACTGATATCCAGCATAGAGCCAGAAATCCTCTTCAGGCGCAGTGTTCTCTTGGTCAGGATGTCAGGGACTCACTGACAAACGGAGTGAGACAGTTCCAGGTCAGATCGGTTGAAGCACTGGTGGAGTGGTGATGCCATCTGACACAAGGCTGTTAACCTCGATAGGAAATCGAACTAAGGTCAGACATTCTAGGGCCCAAGGTCATTTGCAGACTGGTGAAATGCCATCAAATAAGCTCTTTCTTATAATCTTCAGTAGTAACTGAATCCCGGGGTTGAGAACACAGTCCTGTCCATAAGAAGCCAATGGACTTTCATTTGGTCTGAATCCTAGACTTTCGTTCTTATCAAGCAGTTTCTATCCATGTCTCTCCCACTCTTTCTAGTGTCTATTCCCCCACTCGCTCTAGTGTCTATTCCCCCACTCGCTCTAGTGTCTATTCCCCCACTCGCTCTAGTGTCTATTTCACTCGCTTTTGGTGCTTCTTTCTCTACCCTTCTCTGTCTTACCCAATATCAAATGCAGCTCTAATCTCATTTAGGCAGCAGGAGGAAAAGTAATCAATGGGATAACTGGAAGTAGAAGAACGATGACAGAGTGCCTGTGGGGAGTTATCATTAATCATCGCTAATGATTATCAGGACTATCTTTCCTGATGATGTAAACAGCTAAATGAGTCCTGAACTCGTTGCAGCGTCATTATTAATCCATTCCTTTTAATGTGCAGTTTGTTAATACTTACCGAGAGCACAAGGTCACAAAGCAGCATCTTTCAGGGCAGCTCAGGTTGGTTCCCACCTTCAGCACTGTGCTGCATTTCAGGGCATTTTAACAAGCCTTGACAAGCTTAGCAAGTGATGCCAAGTATTGGAGACCTTGTCTGATGTGTGTGTGCGTGCGTGCGTGCGTGCTTGTGCGTGGATGACCTTGGCTGGTGTGTGTGTGTGTGTGTGTGTGCGTGCCTGCGTGCGTGCGTGGATGACCTTGGGTACTACCGTGTGATCATTTTCATCCACTAAAAAACAAATTTGCACCACGTTAATTTGGTTAATTCAATCAATCAGTTAATTTGATCTGTCAATGTGACATTGGGTTTAGTTTGGATTCCTGTAGCTAATCCCGCTTTATAGATATGATTAGGAGCTGCACGTCTGCAGCCCAGACTGCGTCCACAATCCTAGTGCTCTACATTTCATAAAGCCCTGATCTAAAGCAGTGCACTTCGGGCCACTGTGTAGGGTCCTTGGGGATTCTGGCCATGGGTCCGGCATAAAAACCTAAAACCATCAGGGTCAACGGTCTGAACGTTTCAACAAGGCTTCCTCTCTGTAGCATGTCATCGATTTCCTCTTGCTCGCTGGGCCATCCCTGTGGCGACAGGGTGATCCGTGTTCCGTGACGGGCTGGCGTGCCAACATGTAGGTCACTGGCTGTTTCCTGCAGCATGCAACCTATTACACCCAATCAGGGCCGGGCGCTTCACTGTGTGCCCAATCAGGGCCGGGCGCTTCACTGTGTGCCCAATCAGGGCCGGGCGCTTCACTGTGTGCCCAATCAGGGCCGGGCGCTTCACTGTGTGCGGTCTGTGCTCACTAGACATGTGATGTAACACTGCTGATAGAGTGATGTCAAATAATGTCAAATACAATCTCTGTCTCCAAAACAGATCCTTACAGCATAGCCTTTGGTATAAAGCCTCTCATAGGATAAGAAGAGAATAGGACGCTGGTCTTAGGGGAACAGGACGCTGGTCTTAGGGGAACAGGACGCTGGTCTTAGGGGAACAGGACGCTGGTCTTAGGGGAACAGGACGCTGGTCTTAGGGGAACAGGACGCTGGTCTTAGGGGAACAGGACGCTGGTCTTAGGGGAACAGGACGCTGGTCTTAGGGGAACAGGACGCTGGTCTTAGGGGAACAGGACGCTGGTCTTAGGGGAATAGGACGCTGGTCTTAGGGGAATAGGACGCTGATCAAAAGGGAATAGGATGTTGATTATTAGGGAATAGGACGCAGGTATTTAGGGAATAGGATGCTGGTCTTAAGAGAATAGGATGCTTGGATGTAGTCTTCCTCCTTCAGCCTGTTTGATATTCCACTCCATCCCCTGCTGACAACGAGGAGAGATCGGCAGCGTATCCGGGCGAGGCAACACCACGCGCCTCCTATCTCTCAGACTATAATTACCCTGCAGCGATCTGGATGACGCTGGAATAACAAATGTGTAGGTAGTTTAGGAGGAAGCCAGACAAACACGGTAACAACAGACTGACTTAGAGATGCCTGTCCAGACTGCTGTCATCTCAAACCACTGCTTCACTGGGCGATTCAATTAAACGGGGGATTGTTGATTTAATGGCGGCTGGTTGGCTGACTGGTTCGCCAGCTGGTTGGCTGACTGGTTGGCTTGTTGGCTGGCCGGTTGGTTCTGCGAGGGGAGGAAATAAAAACAGGCTTCATATTTCAAGAACTTCATTTTCCAGCAGATAAAACGTTAATTATTGTGATTAAATCAGTTTGCCGTTCAATGTTACAGCAAAGAAGTGGAATGCAACAGCAACAACAGAGTTGGCTCGACTGGGAGCTTCTATCTTTAATGGGGTTATTACCGTTAAATAGGAGGGAGAAAGAGAGGGAACTGAGAGAGAACCCTTTTCAATTAAATTTAGGAGAGAGAAGATGAAATGGTGTCGATAAATGTATCTATCTCCCATTATAAAAAGATATTGGAGACTTAAATGTCTCTGTGTTTATGATGCAAATTAGATGAAAAAGTGCTGAATAATCCCAGACTTTGTCAAGGTGGCTTGCAGCAGGCCGGTTACTGTTTCCAGCCTGACGGAGCCAGTTAGATTTAGGATACTCAGTTATAACTCATCATAGCGGGGCAGAGCAAAAAAACACCACAGAAAAGAAGTCACATCCTCAAAAAAGTATTTTTTCAAAACTCTAAGCACATCTGACATTGACTGAGTTCAACAAACAAGATCAAATGTCAGTGTGTCATCTAGAAAGACATGATGGTACTGGACCAGAACCTGCTTCCTGAACATAGACCTGACCTCATAATGCCCTTCTCATTATGGAGGTGGAAGATGTGACCGCTGTCCCCATAAGCAAATCACCTTCCTACAGTTCATGGACAAGCCATGTCATGACATCACTGCTGACCAATGTCAGGTTTGGATCTGCCATGACAAATTATAGTTCCCATAATGCATGAAAAATGAAGATATTCATTGTGACGTGGCCAAGATATCATGGCCAAATGCTGAAGACAGAACTGAGACAAATGAGTTTAGTGTGTTCTAAACATTGACAAAAACCCATGTGGCAATAAAAAACTCATTGTATTTCACCAAAATAGAGTGGTTGAATCAATCATCTTGATCCAAGCTGTTTATCAACCAAATGAAAGAAAAATCTGTTGTTTTCAATGCAATTTTTTTATTGGTTTCAAGTGTGATCAGTTTGTAGTTTTGTACTAAGAGAACAATACCACAACATACTATTGACAGCAGTTCCAATGTGACAACGGAAATGTGTAAGGTCAAACACAAAGGAAAATATAAAAACGTCTCTGTCCCACTCTGTCTCGGCTCAAGCTGGGCCTTCAGGCTTTCTTACGTGGCTTCATGGATCATTACAGACTGTAACCGAGAGAATATTTTTCAACCCCTGATTTTTTACACTTCCATCCACGTCAATGTACCACTTCCATCCACGTCAATGTACCACTTCCATCCACGTCAATGTACCACTTCCATCCACGTCAATGCACCACTTCCATCCACGTCAATGTAACACTTCCATCCATGTCAATGTAACACTTCCATCCATGTCAATGTAACACTTCCATCCATGTCAATGCAACACTTCCATCCATGTCAATGCAACACTTCCATCCATGTCAATGTAACATTTCCATCCATGTCAATGCACCACTTCCATCCATGTCAATGCACCACTTCCATCCATGTCAATGCACCACTTCCATCCATGTCAATGCAGCACTTCCATCCATGTCAATGCAGCACTTCCATCCATGTCAATGCACCACTTCAATCCATGTCAATGCACCACTTCAATCCATGTCAATGCACCACTTCAATCCATGTCAATATGACACTTTCCATCCATGACAATGTAGGCCTGTCATTGTTATTATCCTGTATGACAGTGGCTGAACATCGTGTTTCTGAATGCAACCAGCGGAGAACGTAATCCCAGTCCTAAACATTTTTAGTAAATGCATCATTTCAGAAGGAAATTAATTGAAATCCTGCCTCACCTATTTATTTCATCTCCCTCCCTGCCTCCCTCCCTGCCGTCTGGCTCTCCCCGGGGACGCTACTAATACTGGCATGTATAAGTGGCAAAGCATACCGTTGCACAACGTGTGACCATGTCTGACACACGCACACACACACGCACGGGCCAGTTATCATGATTTATTTTGTGTACAGTGAAATAAAGGTGACATCACAGATGACCCACATAAAGGCCGTCCACCTTCCAATTTTACAATGATCAGAAAGACTGGACATCAAGGATGCTGTCCGTCCTGAGCGCTACTTTTGAATGCAGATAACCAAGCTTCAGATTCAGACCAGTTCCTAATCCTGTTGCTTCACCCAGTGAAAAAGACCAACGCAATCAAGACTAGTGTCAACCTGCCATAAAAATACTAAAATGTTCAGTGTAATTTGAACTTTCTAGAACAACATTTTCTACATCATGTCAAAATGTGAAAAATAATCAATTATTTTTATGTCCCCAGACATGGATCTTCCCATATCAGAACAGAACTTGCATTTGTATCTTACTAGAGTTGTGTTCTGATTATGGGGGGAGCGTCCAAATCAGAAGAGGTCCCAGGCCCTCAGCGTAGGCAGAAACTACAGTTGTTTTCTCACAGATTGATTCTCAAGCCTGGATGACCAGTTCCAATCGATGTCATGTAGGGGAATGGAAAGCACGCACGCACGCACACACACACACACGCACACAGGAAATGGAAATGGCATGAGATAGGAGTGATGGGAATTGCATTGGAATGTGAATCAGTAGGCTAAAACACACACATACATTTGTTCCCACCCTGGAAGTGTAAAAATAGATGTTATTGAGTCAATTGTGATTGGGTCTATTTTCTTTAAACTTCTTTTCATTCATATTCAACAAAAATGAATTGTCCACATTACCTAGTTTCGTGCAGGTATAATTTATAATGTTGGCGGATGTTTTATATCGTAGGCGGATGTTTTATAGTGTGGGACGTTGTTTTATATTTTGTGTGGTTACAATGTGAGCAGCTATACTTGTTATATTTGTTTCACATTGTGCTGATGATCCAATAAACCAGTGTCATAGGCCACACCCCCTCTGTCGGTCTCTCCATGTCTGTCCGTCACTGCCTCGCTCCGTCACTGCCTCGCTCCGTCACTGCCTCGCTCCGTCACTGCCTGTCTGGGCTTATTTACATGACATGACATTTTCCGAGACGTATCAAACAAGACTAGATCATTTTGTCGTGTCAACCTACACCTTCCGAGGCAGTGTGTGTGTGCCACATTTTCAATAATGCCCCTCCAGCAGGTTTCAAAGTGTGAGGACAATTGTCAAATTAAGTTTGTCTGTCTCCCTGTCTGTCCCTCCACCTGCCTCTCTCCGTGTCTCTCTGTCTCATCTCTCGCTGTTTGTCCATCTCCGTCAGATCTCTATATATCACTGTGATCTTCATTTCTGTCTTTTTCCAAGTTCTTTCACTGTCTCTCTTTCTCTCTCATTTTC
>JACXGJ010003010.1:13648-58588 GCA_016801105.1 Esox niger
CCATGTCCTGTGTGGGGGGGGGGGGGACCTCCATGTCCTGTGTGGGGGGGGGACTCCATGTCCTGTGGGGGGGGGACTCCATGTCCTGTGGGGGGGGGGCATAGAGTTCCCCCCTCACATATTGCGTTACATTTCACACCCTCTTGCCTGTTTAGTGCTCTGCTTCTGAATAGTGTTTATAGAAAGAGAAAGAAGCCTTAGGCTCTCTGAGATCACTATCGCAGTACATCATTCTGCTAGACTGCACCTCTGCTCTGAGACTCCTGCTACAAGACGCATAATGTTATGTGTTGCGCTCCATTGGAGAATGGCCAGTTTATGGTGAGACCAAGAGGTCCCTCTACATACCTACAGCGTGGGCTGGGATATTCTTGGCAATGTGAGCATTCTGGGAAGTTTATTGATTCGTTTGAGTGTGTCTGCAAATCTGTGCGCATTGAACAGCTGTCCATCATTACATAGGCAATAATACCCAAACCAAAAGATCAAATCAAACCATATCAGTCCCGTCAGATGCAGTGAAATGCAGTGTGATGCAGTGAAACGCGTGCGATTGAGTCTCTCGGGGTGTTGGTTACTAGAGAATCTCCACTGCAGTCCCCCCAACCCAGTCACCCCTGTGGATGTCCACTCTGGTGACTGAATATACAACCATCATCCTGAAGGATGTCGCTACATTTCATATTTGAAATGTGTATTTTATTGATTTTTATTTTACCTTTATTTAGCCAGATGAGCAAGCTGGGCATTGCAATGATGTTCTGGCCGAATGCTTCATAATTTGCAGGCGTAACAAACACTCAGTTACACCTGCTTACATAAAATGCTAAGACAATCAAAGATATTATGTACAATGGAGTGAGCAAGAGGTGAAGAGATTGTAGGAGATTAGGCATATTTACAGATAAGTTGCAGAGATCACCAGAGGTGACATGAATACCGTTGGTTCTTAGCAGGTAAAGCGATCAGTTCGTAGTTCTGACATTTTGATTTGGATGGAATAAGGGGTTATGGAAGTGATAGGTTTGAGAATAATTTGCAATTCATTACAATCACTGGCACCAGAGGACTGAAATTAATGACCAAAGCCAAAGGGCGTTCAATAGGTGTGTGTGTGTGTGTGTGTGTGTGTGTGTGTGTGTGTGTGTGTGTGTGTGTCATCAATCCAAGGTTTATACATTTTATCCAGTATAATCAGAGGCAGTTAACATAAGGAAAATATTTTATTAAATGCTATGATAATATTAATGGAATTTTACGGATTTGTTCATAGAATTTTACCTGGTCAAATAAATGTTAGCATCACTAGTTTAATGGAGATTCCATATTCTATTCTGGGGCAACTAGATGTTAAAGGTTATGTCTCTCTTAAGGGGCTACACGGTTCGGGTTTGACATTTCATTTACTTCCAAGCAGGAAATATTCTCAACTGTTCAAGCATGCAGTAACAGCCTGCTGGGAGGAAAGCTATCGATTTGTCTGGAATGAAGGGCACTACGCCTGCTGTCCATAGTGGAATGGGGTGTCATTTAGAACGCACACTTATCTACCGCCCTGAATCCTTCTCTTTCGTTTATCTCTCCTACAAAACGTTGATGCCTGCCATCGAGCCTCCGCCCCAAATAACACACGGCCAATCAATGTCCTTCTTGGCAGAGTCTTTAGAAAGTGAAAATAAAACATAACCCTGTTCCATCACCCATGATGACAAGCTGAGGATCGATCTGAAGGTGGGCTGAGTCGCTCTCCTCCTCTCAGACCAAATGAGATCCTTCTCCACAATATTTTAGCTTAAAACGATACGATGTGCTAAATCATTTTAATCTAGCAGTCACGCGAGGATGAGCGACAAGTAGATTATGGCCAAATCTTGCACGTATGTGGAAAAGGGGATTGATCGCTAATACTGTTTATGTCGACCAAATAAAATAAAATGGCTATAGCATCCAGAAGTTTCCACAGCCTAGTAGTGAATAAAAAGTACCTGACCTGAAGACTTCCATAGAACAACATTTACCAAATCAGTCACCTCTACCAAAAAACTACACCTCACTAACCAGTCACTTTTTTGTGGGCGAGAAAATATCATAAAAATCCAATCGACCTCATCTAGCGTTTTGTACTCAGACCTAGCATGGAGGTAATGGAGGACATCTACAGAGAAATGGAGACTTAGAGGGAAACAAAGAGGGCTATTAATGTGCATTCCAGGCAGAAATATTTGTCTCATTGCAATTATCAACCAGACACCGGCGCAATTACACAAGTAAAAAGTTATGCGAGGTCCTAAAAGTTATGTGATGCATAAGGTCTCATATACCACAGCTTTGAGCCAATCAACACTCAGTGCAGATGGTTTATTAAACATTTTGAACCACTACGAATATCATATTTTACTGTTATTCTCTTTAAACTTTTATTGTGTAACGTTTACTGACAATTTCCATCTGTTGCGTTTTTCTGTTTCTTGGCAACGTCAGCCCGTTTCCCGTGCCAAGACTGCTCCATGGAACTTCTATTGAATAAAGAGTGATGAATGGATGGATGGAAGAGAGAGGAGCAGAGAGATGGACAGAAGAGACATCCCATGTATAGATATTACACCTAGTACAGATGACTGGCTGATGATTGTATGGAAGATAAAGGGAGGGATGGAAAAGCAAACTGATGCTTCTCCCCCCCTTCACAAACAGACATCATTTTTGTGGTGTGGCATCGTAAGCACAACCATGCAGGATACATGGTAAAACTACTTTACCTCAGACCGCCAAAGCCTATTCCTGTATAAGCAAACTGTATTGTGAGAACATTAAATCAATATTAACCCACAGTTCTTGGATCCTTGCATGAACCATCACTGCTGCTTGCAGGACCACAGGCTATTTATTCACCGCTCTTCTGTTTAAACGTCTCATGTAAATCACAGTTTGGGTGCATGCGAGCTTTATACTGTTACTATAAAAGAGCTCCTTTTCTCTTGCTGCCTTTTAAAAGTCAACGTGGCTATTTTCAGGACTTGATGGGCAGTGATGAGTTGCTGGCTCTCAAACTAGGCTTTGCAGTGTTACCGGTAATTGATTGGCCCCCTCGCTAGGGTGATAGGTCAAGGCCCAGCGGCCTGGTTGGATGGTCTCTTCTTTTAGATCAGGGCCTGACAGTCGGGACACCATGGACGAGAAGATGGATTTGATGATGTTTGGAGTTGGCAGCTATAGCCACAGCCCATGACAAAGCTTTACCCACAGAAAACATATAAAACAGCTATGGAACAAGATGTGGCCATAGCCAATGCACACGTTTGTACAGCTAACCTCATGGGGACAAGAAAATAGAAATTGCATGCTCACTTGCCCTAATCGTAACCTTAACCTCAAAAAAGTAACACTTACAGTGGGGAGAAGTATTTGATACACTGCCGACTTTGCAGGTTTTTCTACCTAAAAAGCATGTGGAGGTCTGTAATTTTTATCATAGACTTGAACTGTGAGAGACAGAATCTAAAACAAAAATCCAGAAAATCACATTGCATGATTTTTAAATAATTAATTAGCATTTTATTGCATGACATAAGCATTTGATACATCAGAAAAGCAGAACTTAATATTTGGTGCAGAAACCTTTGTTTGCATTTACAGATATCACACGTTTCCTGTAGTTCTTGACCAAGTTTGACCAGGCTCCTTCCAAAGATTTTCTATTAGGTTCAGGTCTGGAGACTGGCTAGGCCACTCCAGGACCTAGAGATGCTTCTTACGGAACCACTCCTTAGTTGCCCTAGCTGTGTGTTTCGGGGTCGTTGTGATGCTGGAAGACCCAGCCCCGACCCATCTTCAATGCTCTTACTGAGGGAAGTAAGGAGGTTGTTGGCCAAGATCTCGCGATACATGATCCCATCCATCCTCCCCTCAATACGGTGCAGTCGTCCTGTCCCATTTGCAGAAAAGCATCCCCAAAGAATGATGTTTCCACCTCCATGGTTGGGATGGTGTTCTTGGGATTGTACTCATCCTGCTTCTTCCACCAAACACGGCAAGTGGAGTTCAGACCAAAAAGCTCTATTTTTGACTCATTAGCCCACATGACCTCCCATTCCTCCTCTGGATCGTCCAGATGGTCATTGGCAAACTTCAGGGGGGCCTGAACATGCGCTGGCTTGAGCAGGGGGACCTTGCGTGCGCTGCAGGATTTTAATCCATGACAGCGTAGTGAGTTACTAATAGTTTTCTTTGAGACTGTGGTCCCAGCTCTCTTCAGGTCATTGACCAGGTCCTGCCGTGTAGTTCTGCACTGATCCCTCACCTTCCTCATGATCATTGATGCCTCACGAGGTGAGATCTTGCATGGAGCCCCAGACTGAGGCAGATTGACCGTCATCTTGACCTTCTTCCATTTTCTAATAACTGCGTCAACAGTTGTTGCCTTCTCACCAAGCTGCTTGCCTGTTGTCCTGTAGCCCATCCCAGCCTTGTGCAGGTCTACAATTTTATCCCTGATGTCCTTACGCTGCTCTCTGGTCTTGGCCATTGTGGAGAGGTTGAAGTCTGTTTGATTGAGTGTGTGGACAGGTGTATTTTATACAGGTAACAAGTTCAAACAGTTGCAGTTAATACAGGTAATGAGTGGAGAGCAGGAGGGCTTCTTAAAGAAAAACTAACAGGTCTGTGAGAGTTGGAATTCTTACTGGTTGGTAGGTGATCAAATACTTATGTCATGCAATAAAATGCGAATTAATTATTTAAAAAAATCGTACAATGTGATTTTCTGGATTTTTGTTTTAGATTCACAGTTGAAGTGTACCTATGAGAAAAATTACAAACCTCTACATGCTTTGTAAGTAGGAAAACCTGAAAAATCTGTTTTTGATTGGCTCAAACCACACAACTTGACTTCTGTCTTGTAAATGTGAGTACGTCCTTAATTACTGTTCCACTATTATTCTTTAAAATATCCTAAAATATTTGATTTATAACATATTTCAGGCTCATCAATTGCCCTGTTCATTCCATACAAGATTTGCTGTGTGAACATTATATTTCATCATATTCAATAGTCAAAATCCAGTGAGAACATTTATAAAAACATGCTTATGATTATAAAAATTCCAGTGGTTCAAAAGTGTACTGACCAATTTTGCCCTATTCTTCCCTGTGGGCCAATTGAGTGGCTTGATGTAATAATCATTACCCAATCAGATGCACTAGTGACCTCATGTTGTTTCCTATTTGCAGGGACCAATCATAACTCTCCAGTAAGCCTTTACTGCACTGCATTTTATTAATCTCCTTTTCATTCCTTTTTTTCCCCATTGTGGGTTTTCTTTTGAATTTGTCTCTTCTCTTTCTCCCCATGGTCATCCCATTATGACTTGAGATCTATTGTCAGGCGGTTGTAGCCATGGTAACTTTGCGATGTAGCCTGTGTTCGAAATGGTTGCCTATGCTCCCAACTGTCTGCTGCTTTTGACCATAACCTGTTTTGAATTTAGTGCACATATAAAGGACACAGTGTGTGTCGTTAACATCGCCTAAAACAAATGTTCTGAACGGAAGCAAATGCTCACTACATACTCTTGATGGTTTTGCTTTTTGTTTGTCTTTTTCCCACGTGAATACCAGAGAGAGCTGGGTTTTGACATTCACTTCAGCTGTTCCACTCGGGGCTTGGTATCTGATGGACATTTGTCTAGAAGTTGATAAAACATGTTTTAGGGCAAATCATCTCTGGAAGATTATAAACTTGAGAAGCATTTTTCATCTTCAATATATAGCGTTAAAAGTAAATATTCCTGCACTGACAAAGTAGAACCATTTTAGCACTAAGTGGTGATTATTTTACATTCTAGTCTCCTGCTACACCCTACTAAGGCTAACATCTAACCTTTACCCCCAATCCCTAGCCCCTAGTCCTGCACTCTACTCTCTTACACCATCTTCTTTCTATCAGTGCCCAGCAGTGTTTGTTTATCACTGAAAGGTGTGTACCTCCTGTATGTACATTAGTCCCTTGTTGCATGTTTTACTGTTGATTCAAAACCCTAACCATCCCACCCAAACCCCCCAATCATAACCACTCAGCTCTAACCCTCCAATCAAAAGCTCAAACCCTCCAATCATAAGTCCTAACCCTAACCCAAACCCTCCAATCATAAGCCCTAACCCTAACCCTCCAATCATAACCCAAACCCCCTCAACCATAACCCGGTGCAAATCCAACCCTAACATGACTCTTCCACGCCCTCCCTGTGGTCTGACCACAAAGCCCATATCCCAACGTGCCTCCTACATTCTGTTCGTGTGGATGTTCAGAGAAGAGATATCGAGAACGGTCCAACAAAACACCATTCACACGTCACTGCTGTGGCTTGTCATTGACGTCGTTTGAAAAACGCATTCTGTTTGTTCAAGTTATATGCTGGGAGAAGGTGTCTGCCTGGAAGAGTTTACTGAGCCTTCAGCCTCATCCATTAGCTGCTCCAAATCCTGTCTCACACACCGGAGATATGGAAACCTATTCCCTTTACAGGTCCTGTGGGTACTATCCAGGGTGGTGATTAAATGAGAATTTGATTTAGCTAGCCTTGAAAGTCTGATTAACTGGGAATGTAGTATAATTAGACCTGAAAGTCTTTTATTAAAGGGGAATATAGTATAGCTAGCCCTGGAAGTCTTTCATTAAATGGGAATATAGTATTACTAGCCCAGGAAGTCTTTCATTAAATGGGAATATAGTACAGCTGGCCCAGGAAGTCTTTGCTCAACCCCTTTCAGGTGTTTCACACCACTGAGCTGAATGAAAATAGCCAAACTAATTTGCACTCAGCTTTACATTTCCAGGCCAAATGAAGCTGTATGCAGCTGGACCAAACCAAGCCAGACCATAAAGCACTCAAATGTGAAGAAACCAAACCAAACCAAGCTGTACCGAGCCACACGAAACCAACTGACCAAACCAATTTTTGTTCGTCTTTATTGAACTACGTAAGCCGATTGAGAACCAGTTCTCATTTACCGTCGTAACTTGGAGTTTACTGCATTGCAAGCTGAGGTGAAGAGCTGTGTATCTAACAGGGATCCACCCACAGTCTAAAGACGACCATGATGAGAGTTGCAGGGTTCTAGCAATAGCAAGATGTACGGAACCGGCCTGGTTAGAATCCACGCAAGTTGCAGGAACGGTTGAGTATGTTAGTATGTGAAACAAATACAGCTTCGGAGAAAATTAAGAGATCACTCTACCTTTTTCTTTCCTTTTCAAAAAAGTTGAAAAGGAAAGAAAAACGTGCAGTGGTCTCTTAATTTTTTCTGGAACCGAACATTGGAGCTGGATTGATTTGGGTTGGCACTGGGAAAAGCAAGGGTACTGAGATCATTGCCCATTCTAGACCACATCTTCCAATATCACCAGTTCCATCTGATCAACACACAACCTCTGTAGGGAGGGAAGAGGTGTTTCCATGATGGAGGCTGCAGCTAAAATACATAGATTATTTTTGACCTTATGCTTAACAATAAGACAAGAGTGCACATCTTTCTACGTTGTATTTCAATATACATATTCCCCACATCAATTGGGGTACCGCCATGGTACTTTAAGGAAAACATACTCTATTTGTCATTCCCATCTCTAGCAACGGATGCATCTGTGATGATTCATGCTAAAACCTGCTGTTAAATCATGTGACTGATGCATTTTTTTTGTATTTTGCTAACTGATGTGAATTTGGGGTGAACAAGAATATAATGACATTGAGGTCTGATGGAAATGATCCATTTACTGAAATTTGGCATATCTGTTAAATATAGCTTGCAAATACAATACTTGCTAAGAGAACATCTACAATTAAATTGAAGTTTCATATACATGCATCATAATATAGCTGGTAGTGGAATGAAATTTGGGTGTAATTGTGATATTGTTATTACTAGTAGTTGTGTTAAATTGCCCACCTAAAAGGAGTCATTAGTGGTGTTGAATTTAATAAAATTGGAGCAGATTAATATAAAAAAGCCAATCGGTAAAATATAGCAAGTACAAAAGTATGGCTATCTGTTTAGCCTCAATCAGAAACAGCTTTTAACCATGCACTGTATGGCACAGCCTGGGGATATCATTAGAGACCATGTTAACATCCAGCTGGGCTTCAGTAAGGCTCTTTGACCTGGTTTCCCCCTCCACCCTTTCCCCATGATAGGCAGGGTTAGCTTTGGGACAAGATGCCCACCCAGAATGGGTGGACTGGGTTGGCATGGATGAGAGGGCTAAGCCGTGTCTGGGGGGTGAGAAGAGAGCAGAGGAAATGGGTCAGGGAATGTCGAGGGCAGCCAGCAAACCGCAGTACAGCAGGGCCTTCCATAGACATCTGGCACCTGGCAAGACCTGACCCCGCCCACTCTACACTGACTGCCAGTGGCAGGGAATTAACAGACAGACACACAGACAGAGACGGACAGAGACGGACAGACAGAGAGACAGACAGACAGAGAGACAGAGACAGACAGAAAGCCTTAGACGCACACAGACAGATCAACAGGCAGACAGACAGGCAGAGATTGAGTGAGTATTCTTGTAGTGATGATGTCACACTTTTCAATGAATAATTATTTAGAATTATTCTTAAAAGAATAGGGAAATATGTACATTGTTTTATCATGTCAATGAATAATTATTATTTTAATGAAAAAGACATCAACCCACGTATAGGATTTAACACCAATTATCATCTAGTTCACCTGATAATAATGGTTAACTGATGAATGAGATATTACAGCCATAACAAACCCACACAAAAAATTCAATGGTATAAAATGTTTTCAGACAAATCTTTAGGACACATCTAATGGTTGTGGGGCCAACTGTTAGTGGTTGTTGTTACCACCTGTCATAGAGAATCACGGTAGCCTCAAGTTGCCAAAAAGCCTTTTAACCATCATTTTAGTGTTGACAACGGGTGGGGAATTTCATTGGCTGATTGCTCCTAAAGAGGAGGCAGTCCGGTAAGAGCACATCCAACCAGGTCTTCCGGAGGGGTTGGCCCATCACAATGGAGAAACATTAAATCGGCCAACGTTCGTGCCATCATGTTTTGTTCAATATTTTTAGTACCATATTTTATTTCTCAGTTTGATTTTCCCAACATCTCTCTCCTGACCAATTTGGCAAAACACAAACATTACAACAGAGTGCGTTTCAACTAGAACATCTTACTTGAAAATGCTCTTAGAAGTAATAGCCGGCATAATGGTCATATTTAAACGTTTGTTTTGTCATTTCGCAGAGACTATTCGTGTGAAATTGAGGAAATTACATAACTGAATGGCTACGAGGATGGAAATCACTGGCTGCCAGGCTCGGTTTTGGCAACGGCTGAACCGAAGCAACTCTTCTCCACTATGAGAACACAAGTGATCACGGGTGGATCCCAAATAACAACCTTACCCCTATATAGTGCACTTAATTTCACCAGAGACCTTGGGGAATTCACTCGTTAATAGGGTGTTAATACACACACTAAGAAAACGTTAGGACTTCATAAACACAACGACAAAATACATGAAACGCAATCATCAAAAGCATAATGTATAATCATTTCTGTCTCCACACGGTCCCCGTTCTGTGGCATAGCGTTCTTTTATCTTCTTAGAGATATCTAAGTACTTGTTGAGTTCCATGAGGGGGCAGAGAGCTCCTTCTGGTCTCTGCTGGATTTGGTCATGCAGGCCGCGCTGCACCTGTCCTCTTCTTGGGGGCGGTGTAGAGATTTCTGGTGGCATGTCGCATGGTGTTCAAGTGTTTCCTGAGCGGACAGCTTGGTGCCCTCAGAACAGCTAACAACCCACACGGGCGGGCGCCCACGGCTAGCTGACCTCTCAGATGCTTTGCTGATTTAATGCCTTGGCGTGTCTGGGATTGACATGTAAACACTGCTGACATTAATGTGTGTCCTTCAGGCTCAAGTAGAAACTGTTGCTGATGTTTAAATGTGTTACTTGCAGACAGGCAACGTGATGGACGGACGCTGTTCTGCTCAGGACCCTTGGCTGTAGAGATTTTGAGGTTTCTTATCTATGTGTCTGTGCTCTTAGGGTGTCTGTGCCTTTGTGGTGTCTATGGTCGTCTCCATTTGGAAGAAGCCAGTTTTTTTTCAGGATTCATTGGCTCATCCTTCCTGATTGAAGCTGTCTCATTGGCTCATCCTTCCTGACTGACGTTGTCTCATTGGCTCATCCTTCCTGACTGACATTGTCTCATTGGCTCATCCTTCCTGACTGACATTGTCTCATTGGCTCATCCTTCCTGACTGACGTTGTCTCATTGGCTCACCCTTCCTGACTGACGTGGTCTCATTGGCTCATCCTTCCTGACTGACGTTGTCTCATTGGCTCACCCTTCCTGACTGACGTGGTCTCATTGGCTCACCCTTCCTGACTGACGTGGTCTCATTGGCTCATCCTTCCTGACTGACGTTGTCTCATTGGCTCACCCTTCCTGATTGAAGTTGATCAGTCTCTAGTCTCCAGGGGAGGGCAAGGGGAGCACAACTCAGTAACCTGTCCACTACAGCAGTAGGCCAGGTTTCCAATGACGACCAGAAGATGCTAGGGCCTGGCACAATGGAAAGCCCACCCACATTATCTACATCACTCTTCATCAACAGGGTTGCTACAGAGTGGACAAAAACGTAAGGTAAAACTGTTAAACCTCATCATAATGGCCGTCAAAATGTCCCTCCAACTGAAACCCCAAATATTAATAAATATGTATGAAGGACTACAGGTACTAATACATGCAATCAATAATGTATGCAAGTTGCTCTGGGTGAGAGCTACAGCTGAACTATGGAATGTAAAATGTAAACAGTGAGGTTAAGACACAGCAGCATGTTTTCACTTCCCAGAAGAACCTTACAATTCACAGAGAGCACACTGCTGTGTCACCCGCCACACCGCGGCTGTATCACTGCAGATGCAGGGCTTATCGACTGGCAAAGTACCGCCCTCCGGTATTCTTACTTTTCCCGGAAGTCAATATGTAAAGACATGACACCTATGTGTCAGTATTTGAAGACATTCTGTAACTTAGCGTGGACCTGGAGGGTGCGCTGCAGGCGCGGACCTGAGGGAGACCAGCATACACCTACTAGGTTCTAAATCAATAATCTGCACTAGAATAGATATCATGGTATTAACTTGCAAGACACACAATAGATATCCTATCAATATGGTTTGGATGTGAGTGAAATGGCTGTCTTAATACCTGATCTCACAGGGTTTTTGTTATTTTGTTAGGCTACACACTGCAACGTACTGAACAGTGTGTTAGTAAGTTGTGTGTCAAATTGCACCAACCAATCTGCTGGTATGGTCATGCAAGAGGGCAAATTCAAAGCCCAATGATGACTGAGAACATTATTTTATATAAACAAAAAAAAACTAAGTAATCTAAAAGTGAAGTCACAAATTATTTTCCCAGAGAGCATTAAGGAAATAAATTACTTCTGGAGAAAGTAATGAGTAATATCTCAAGTATTTATCTTTCTGAGGAACAACCCCCCCACACACACACACAATTTAACTTGGCTCTCACTCTTCCTGCTGCAATCACATCAGACAACAGAACCTGGAAGGAAAACTGACTTTCTGTTGTTGTTGCCATGCTGTGAGACCACAGACAGCTAGGAGAGAGAGAGAAAGAGAGCGAGAGAAAGAAAAAGAGAGAGAGAGAAAGAGAGAGAAAGAGAGAGAAACAGTGTCCTGGTATATTGAAACAACCTGGCAGAGGGAGAGTACATGGCCAGTATTCCAGAAATAAGAGCTGTCCTCAGGCACGACGCATCACAGGTGTTGGCCAACCCCCCAAACCCCAGAGAGGCCTTATTGCTATTATAAACCATTTGGCAACGCAATTAGGACACTAAAAAGGTGTGAGGTCATACCGATAGCACACCTCTGGCCCTCAGCCAGTCAGCATTCAAACCACCTGGTTTACATTCATTAGTAATGCTTTACTGCCGAGTAGAGAAATACAACTCCTCAAGTGCAACTTGAGATGATTAATAATGACAAGTGGAGGGGAGGAGCAGGGAAAGAGAGACCAAAAGAATAAGAGGAGAGGGAGAAGGAAAGGAGGAGAAGAAGAGGACAGCATGCAGAGAATTATTGAGGGAGAGAGGGTTTTTACAGTAAGCTCAATACCCCCGTAAAAACTCAGACTTAGTCATCATTTCCATAGCAACCTGCTTCCCAAATCACCATAATATAACATATACATATATATATATACACATATATATATATATATACACATACGCACAGCTAACCTCATGGGGATCAGAAAATAGAAATGTCATGCTCCCTTGCCCTAATCTTAACCCTAACCTAACCCTAACCGTAAACTCAATAAAGCTACATTTATAGCAACATTTTACCTTGGTGTAATGCCTAACCTTAACCCCAAACCTAACCAACAATTCCTGGACCTTAAAGAAACCCCAATTCTAGCTCTAAAATTAACTGTAAGTTTGATGCTAAACCTAAACCCTGAGCCAGAAATTGACTTTTGCCTCATGGGAACCGGCAAAAGGTCCCCATGAGTCCAATTTCTTCTGGTTTTCCTATACTCATTGGGACATTTGGACCCCATGAGTATAGTTAGACCTAAAACACACACACACACGGTCGTAATGACGTAATCATCCGTGTGTATGTATATATGACATCTTTTCTCCACGTTTCGGATGGAGTTGTTAACCACACTGAGCTGATAGTACACCCTAGTTCCCTGCACGCATCATTGTCTTGCATAGCGTGTGCGCCTCGACCGCCAGAAGGCTCAGTTTGTGAGTGTTTGTTTGTGCACATCGGCCGTGTTTATCTAGAGCCAGACAAAGTGACTTTGTTTTGCCTTGAATACTTAATTGCACACTGTCAAATAAATATTGGTAAAAAAAAGTCAGTCGCTCTTTAAATGCTATTTGTAACGGTCTTGTTGAAAGCACATAGTAAGGTTTTTTTCTCTTTTTATAAATATTTAATTGGGTTAAGTAGCCTTACTACCCAAGGCTTGAATACATTTCAGGCAATGACGCCATGCACATGGAATGAGGACAGAGACGGTCTAGTGTCTGTTTTGTAGGAGCCGCTCATCCACCGTCCACTAACAGATACAGTTACCCACGTTAGCAGCATATTAACCATCATCAGGATTGTGCAAAGAACACAGACATTTCGAAGCCTGACCAGTGCGGATCCCTTGGACATGGGCGCGTCGTGGTTATAGTGGAGCTGTGGGCTGAACAATTTCAGAAAACGGCAACCGCGAGTGCGTTCATCCCAGTTCTCGCGACGCGGCTGTAATGAGCCGTGTCGTTACTGCGTAGGATATAATGTTGCGTGTTGTGGAGGGGCGGCGTGAGTCAGCTGAAGTCGCGTGTGAAGCTAACCTCTCCTCATTGGCCCTGTGCCCGCGGCAAGCAGCAGGGAAGGATACACGCGTACCGTCACACTGGCTCAGCCAGGAATGGCGTGAACTTGTCTCACGGAGTAACTTTGAACGGTTTAATTTTAGACACAGTCTTGTGCTTTATAACAGTGCGGAAACCTGTGACTATGTCACTTCTGTTCTCAGTTGAGAGAGTCACGGCAAAGATGGAGAAGAAAGCAAACAATGTCATCTATCAATGATGGATTTAGAACAAGACACGTGGACGGTTTCAGATGACACAAACGTGACAATGTCATGACCTGATTGAATGGCCTTTTCTGGGTTAATCAATGAAACGGTCATGATTAAGCTTTAGTCTGATGTCATCACCACTCTACCAGCCGGGAATAAACTTCATTTAAAGTGATACTTGTGTTGATTCCCTTCTTTTGTAAAGAAAGGTCTCTTTAACGGGACTGTTTTAGATCCCTGGTCTACCCAAAAGATCACAGCCTCTGCTGAGATTTCTGGAAAACCTGTAAACTTTACCAGAATTTTGCAACGCTATCCAAAAGACATTGGCTTGCAAAGGAATGGGTGATTCCTATTGGAATTCAACATTGTTTTTAACAGAATTATGCATTTCTAATATAAAATGTAATGATTATTTCAGTAGCAAAATATACTTTCACTACATGATTGGATTGCTTTAGATAAATGTAAAAATGTCAGCTAAAACACATTTTTGTGTAGCTAAAACAAATTAATCAGTCAATATTACAAACGAAATGATAATATAATAATTCCAATATATCAACCTGAAGTAGAGCATGCTGGCAACCTTTTCCTTTTCAACTTAAACAGTGTAAAAGTCAACATCCCATAAACTTTTTAAGACATGAGGAACATTTTATTGACTTTGAGTTACACTTAGTGGAAGCATTTTAGTTAAAATACATCTGTGTTTACAGTGTGGATTACCCATAGTGATGTCTAGAGACTTGCTGTTTCATTAAAGAATGCAGGAAAACAGCACAGAGGCTTAAGACAATGCTCAATGAACCAGGAAAAAAAAAATCACTGCAGCAAAACCCTTAACAGTCTTTCCAGAGGACTAAGGAAGAGATAATTATATGTATTCTCTCTCTACTTCTCATTTGATCTCCCTCTCTCCTCTCAGGCGCAGTTTTCTTTAACTTTTCTCTTTCTCCCTCACACAACAAATTGGCCGGTATTATCTAAAGTTGTTTTTTCTGGGTAGCACTATCTTTGTTGATTTAGGTGTTAAATTAGTGCTGCATTAACACTCATTGAGGTAAACAAATCCCAACGTTGCTGTAATTAACCAGTGTTGAGTTTAGTAGTGTGATTGTCTGTTTTACTCATTAAAAAGTTTTTATCAACTCTACTTGCCTTCAGTAGAATTATTTGACATATTTAAGACAAATTTGAATCTCACAAAAAATACCTATTTTTGCCTAATTTTATCCTACGTAAAGATTAGTGACATATTTTTCTTCTGAACATTTTAAATGAATTACATGAAAATCAATTGTTAATCATTGCTGAAAAGGTAAATGCAATTGCTTACGTAGTCTCCTCACAATATTCCTCATCTTGGCTGTTTCTAGGAATTTGTTTTTTGGGGGAACAAACACAATTACACATAATTTTGCAATGATTACTACTAATGTTCTCAGTATTTAAGTTTTCATTGTTTAGTCATGTACAATCTTGCCGGGACATTAATGTGCCAGAAGTAGTATATAGTTACTCTTTAAACATTTTCTGAATCGTTATGTTTTGTCTTTCCATAACAAAAAGACACATTCTTCAACCAGACTGTTATCAGTTTGATCATTACAATTTGCCCATCATAGTTTCCCAGTCCAGGCATTGTGTACACAGATTGGTTTAAACCATTGGATTTTCTACCACTTCAAAGTGGAGAAAAAGCAGTTTAAAACCAGAACATGCCCTATGAAATGCCACTGTCAGTGTTTCTCAACCTGGTAGGGGAACTGGTGGAGATCTGGGGCCATATCAACAAAACATCTTAAAGCTAAAAGTAGCTCCTGCCTTGCTGATTTTGGAGAAATTCTTAATAACAATGGGCATATCAGTCCTAAATATGGCACTCCTAGATTTTTGGTGTGAGAATATTTCACAAAGCGTTTTGGTGCTAAAACCAGCTCCTAAATCTGAAAAGTTAGTAGTCAAGAGGACTCCAAAGTCACGAAGACCAAGTCACAAACAATCCTAAAGTAGCTGCTTCTGGTAATCCGGAAGAAACGTTTAAAAAGGTTTCGCCTCAATCACCAGGGTATTATGATCATGGTAGAGCCAGACAGGGATGCAGTCACTTCACCAACAAACAGAACAACCCAGGAACACCAGAGACCCAGGTTCGGACTCAGGGAAAATGCAGCTATACAACGCAGACAAATTACATACATCTCAGTTCTCTGTCATTTAAATATTACAAACAAATGCCTTCTCCAGACCCCACATTGTTCGACCAATCAGTTAATTTCCTCTTGATGTTTGCCAACTACAAAGAAACAAAGCAGACTTTATGGCCATAGCTGGACCACCCGGTGTAGTTGCTGCTAAAGATGGGACACATAATTGCACAAATGACTGGACCATCATAAGATGAACGTACCTTTGTTTAGGAGCTGCCAGAAATGTACAGAGCTGAAAATTAGCGGAACATATTTTGACTTGTCAGTATGTAATTCTTGGTTTCATGTTTAATCACTGACACTTGGCCTACATTTTTATTTGAATATCTATATTTCAATATGGCAAAATGACACACCCTTGTACAGTACTGCTATGATGAATTCACTGACAGAGACCTCTCCCCTATCAGCCAATCACTGTGGATATAGTAAGTAAGCTTGTTCGTGGAACACGACATCATCCATAGAAACGGTGTCAACCCCACCCATTCTCGTAGCTGTAGATTTCTCCTCATTCCTTAGTAAAAGTTGGTCTTAGCAGCTTTGTGAATAGGTTTTAAAAGGTGACATTTAGCTAGGAACTTTAGCTAGGAACTACTGCTGTTTAGGAGTCCTCCTAGTTGTAAGATGCAGCCCCTGGACAGATAACAGAAGCCTATTGTCAGCTTCCTGCTATGCTAGCTGTTTGACTTCATTGGTGGGGAACCTCCCCTGTTCTCCCCTGGCTCTCTATTGCAGCTCCTATAGGACGTGTTTGTGTTACTTTAGCTCAGACAAGGAAAATGCAAGGACAAAATACTTATGCAGAAAGAATTTAAACCCGTCTCACATTTTGTTTCTTCTATTCTTCCTTGTAGATTTTCTCAAGCTTTGTCAAGTCGGATGAGTAGCATTGCTGAACAGAAATCTTTAAGTCTTTCTACAGATTCTCCGTGGGATTTAAGTCCAGGCTTTGGCTGGGCCACTCGAGGGCTTTCACATTCTAGTTGTGAAGCCATTCCAGCATTGCTTTGGCTGTGTGTCTGGGGTCAATCTGTAAAAATGTAAACCCAAACCAAATGTAGTTTGCCAGCAGATTCTCACCAAGGCTGTGCCTGAATTTGTCTCTTAGTCCAGGCATGCTTGGATTTCTTTTCAGGAGTGGCTTATGTCTGGTCCATCCCCAATAAGGTCCACATTGGTGAAGAGCTGCAGAACGGCTCTTCCACTTGAGCCAATATAATCTGTAGTTCTGTCAATGTTGCCATTAGGTTCTTGGTCAGATCCTTGGTCGTGACTGGTATCAGAGTTTGGCTAGATGACCAATGTCAGGAAGTCAAGTTTAGAGCCATGTTTTCTTCTTTTTTCTTCTTTCAACATGAGCAATCCTTCCGCTGATATACAATGTGAGTCGTCCTTCCATCTACTGGTATTTTTTTCATGTAGTGATTGAAATGCATATGGTTCATTCAGAAATGTTTTGAATTTCAGCCTCATTTTGTTCTGCTGCCACCTGATGTTTGTTACTGAGGTTTTGAAAATTATCTAGAAGTGATCATTATTTTTCAGTGGAACTCCAAATAGAACTCAGGCAAATCCCATTTTGTCAGGTCATCACTCTGCTCCCCGCTCTTGGCTCTTGGTGCACGTCCTTCTCACTCCCCAGGTCCCAGTCACCCGTATTCAGAACACCGGACTCCCCCACCTGACTGTCACTAGTGTCACTATTTCGTTTGGTTTGTTTCCCACATGTCTTTGTGAGGGATTGTTTGTATTCAATGACACACTGAGCCCGTTTTCTTGCTGTTCTGGTCTCTTTCGTGTTTGCCACATCCTCTGACCCCGCCCGTAGCCGGTCCGTTCTGAACCTTTTCCCATCTGTCCTCCGTGTACTGACTCCTGCCTGCCCCTGGTTTCTGCCTTCGGGTTTTGGGGATTTCTGCTGCTCCGTTCTGCTGAGTTCCGAACCCTGCCTGCTGTACATCGGGTTTTTGACGGTCCCTGTTCCTGAGAATAAACCCACGCTCAACGTGTTTGGCATCCACCCGTCTGTGTCCGATACGTTCCACATTTCCGTTCATCATCCTTGGGATGTCGCTACAACTTGATTGGAATTCACCTGTGACCAATTCCATAGTTTGGACATGGTTTAGAAGGACAGAGTGTTTTACAGAGAGACGGTGTATTTACAGAGATAAGATCTGTGTATTTGCAGAAAGATTGTCTGTCTGCTTGCATAGAGCATCTGATCTGCTTCAGAGGGAACAGCAGTATGTAATCAAGCCGTTACCAGGACTGCAGGGACGCCCAAGGCCATGAAAGCTCTGTGTTCGAAGACCGCATTCCCCTCTGTCTGTAGGTTGGGTTCTGCCTAAGATCAAGTCAAAAGGTGGAGCTCCCGATGGCCACATGCAGTGACCCGAGAGGTCCGGTGAGCTCCAAGGCTATTATCTGTAAAGAGCCGGGCTTGGTTAATGATAACCATTGACTAATGGCTCGATGGTGTCACCGCAGTGGGACAGGCGATCCGGTGTGGTTCTGTCTCACACTCAATAGATTCTGCTGTTAGATGTACTAGTTCCTGGAACCACAAGGATATTCTGTTGCTTTGCCAAAAGGGAATCACACACGGGCACGCGCACACATACAGCCGTGATTGGAAATCAGACCCATCCAGCCATATGTTGTAAAAGCCTGATGCACCTTCTGTGTGTGTGTGTGTGTGTGTGTGTGTGTGTGTACCTTCTGCGTGTGTGTGTGTGTGTGTGTTTGTGTGTGTGTGTGTCGAGATGAATAAATATTGTCATGATAGTTGTCCCCCTGCCTGTTTGTGTGTTTGAACAGTGTACATTTCCCTGGCCCCTTGTAATAAAAGTCTCCTGTCTTCACACAGCCAAAGACCAACAGATACAGTAAGGAGCTGGGTCTCTGAGACACAACCAAGGACTATATCATTAGAGGACCTCCAGTAAGGGGCTGGGTCTCTGAGACACGGCCAAGGACTATATCATTAGAGGACCTACAGTAAGGAGCTGGGTCTCTGAGACACGGCCAAGGACTATATCATTAGAGGACCTACAGTAAGGAGCTGGGTCTCTGAGACACGGCCAAGGACTATATCATTAGAGGACCTACAGTAAGGAGCTGGGTCTCTGAGACACGGCCAAGGACTATATCATTAGAGGACCTACAGTAAGGAGCTGGGTCTCAGACACGGCCAAGGACTATATATTCATTAGTGGAGGATCTTCAGTAAGTTGCTGGGTCTCTCAGACATGTCCAGGAAGCAGCTCATGTCCTCAAATCACACAAATGTTGAGTTAGGAGGTCCTGAGTTAGTTTGTTCACCAACCGAGATTCAGCTTCTCTCTCACCATGCCGGCTCAGTCTGGCAATCCTGGGGTTACCGGGCCGACACTCTGACCGCTAGATCCCCATCACACCGCTAACCATCACTAATGTTGCCGGCGGCAGAACAGAGTCATAGTCAAACCTCTTCAGAGTCACAGGAACTCCACACTGTTCAGTCAACCCATCACTCAGCCCTGCATACGCTCACAACTTCAAAACATTGGGCAATTCTAACAAAATCCCTTTTTACAAAAGTCCAGGTTTCCTAATAATTTATTCTCATTTCCTGAGATTGTCCACTTGGTTTTCTGAAAGAAATTGTGACAATAAGGATCGACCATGTATGTTTTCAACCACAGCTGCACAATTTCAGGTGCTGCTGAGGTAATATAAGTTTTAATGGACTTGATTAAATACTTCCTCTGACTGGGACATTAGTTGTACTGACATCTCAAGGAAATGAACCAGAACTTTATCCACCAATTGAACAGACACATTGTGTTTCAAACAATGGAGACTGTCACTTCATTGTCTCAACCCAATGCAATGTCCTTGACTGGTTATTCAAATATAATCTAACAAGAGTAACCTCTTCATCGCTCAACGTCTTTCACAAAAGCAAACCATGCTGAAAATATGTATTTCTTCCTTTCAAGCTTTATGTGCTTTTCAACTCATTGTCATCTAAAGTGACACCTATTCACAATGTGTGATACTGTTTCCACTGCAACAACCCTAAACTGTTTCCTTCTCTTTCCCAAACCAACCCCTCAACCCTGTCCACTATTTCCTTCACACCTCTTTCTCTACTCTCACATCCCTCTCTCTACTCTCTCACCCCCACTCTACTCCCTCCCCTCTCCCCCACTTCCCAATCTTCAGGTGTCATGGCCAGGTGCTCTTACATCAAGTATCACTATTCCTCAGCCACAATACCCAAGAACCTCTCGTACAACATCACCAAGACCATCCGCCAGGACGAGTGGCACTCCTTGCGTAAGTCAGACTCATTTTTCTTGCATTTTCTCAGCAGCCTGCCGTCCCTTCAGTCAGATGGTTGAGCCTGACACGACCATCCAACGCTGGCTTTAACCATTTGATTATCCCCTCTACATAAAGACCGATAAACGCTAATTACATCAAGCGAAGCCTGAGCCAGCCCATTCATAATCATGTTCCAAGACAAAGCTAGCCCACCGGTGGTCGACGAAAGTGTTAATCGAACATCTCCCGGAGACCACAAGCCACCTTCAAGTTCTGTTGTAACCCTGAATTAACTCACTCTGATTGAAGCAGTCAAGGGCTTGATAATTAAGACAGGCTGGTTCAAGTGTGCTAGCTCTGGAAAACTTCGGATACATGGAATGGCTGTGGGTTCACAGGAGATGTGCGAGAACCTCTGGCCTACAGCGCAAAATTCTGTCTTCCACAAATAGACTAGCTAGCTAGCCACTGTAATGTCATTGTCACAACATTTTAATGAGGCAGTAATAGTGTTGTTCTGTCCCGTGTGACTCTGCCCCGTCGAGGCAGCTGCTCCACAGCTACGTTACATCACACAGGACGAGGGAGAGAGAAGGGGTCGTTCAAGGTGATTGGTCAGTTGTTCAGTCAATTCTGACAGTGCCTATTGCGCTGGGTTTTCTTAATAACTTTGAGAAAGGCAGGTGTTGTGTTGTCCCCCACCAGACCTCCCCCAGAACTCTCCCCCACGACGTAGTTCATTGTATTATATCATTTGCTGACCTTTACCATTGCTTGTCCAATAGTGGATGAAGGTACAAATCTCCCCCTCTCGATATCTCTCTGTCTTTGACTCTCTCGCTGTCTCTCCCTCAGTCTGTCTTTCTACACTTCTGTCAGCATCCTGTCTTTGTATTTCATCCCAGTCTTTTAGTCGGTAAAACATTTGTCTGTGAGACGTTACGTAATCCCAGCTCGATACTGTACACAAACCTCTCACCATCTGAGTCAACAGCCAGAGATGAAAAAAGTCTGTTTTCTGTTCTGCTGTCAGAAGCATTTCTGAGGCACATTTCATCTCTGCTGCCGCCGGGTTTAAAATCGTAAAATCTGTGAATCACGTGGGTCCACAAACCCCCCACACTCCCCCAGTTCAGGGCATATATCACTGTGTCCCAAACAGCCCCCTATTCACTAAGGAATACACTATAACCTGGTGCGCTGCAATGTATCGTGTAGGGATTAGGATGCCATTTAGGTAGCAGACCGCATCCCTCATCCAGCAGATTCAGCCCATCAGGACATCCGTGCGTGCGTGCGTGCGTGCGTGTGACTCAGACCCATTAACCTGTGATATGGATGATATGTTGGCTTCTGTGTTTTGTTCCAGTCGAAGACAAAGCCCCCCCGCGGTTATCTGACCGTATGAGAACATGACCGCGGTTTCCGTGTTACGCGTTGTAGCCCTGCAGGCACCGAAAACAAGGGTTACACACTCATTTCCGGTTGTCAGGATTGTTGTCGGCAAAACCTCAGTCGTGCCTCTCTAACTTGTGTGCAATGTCAGTGGACCTTGTGTACCTACAGAAGTCCCGTCAAAGCACTACATCTCCCAGAGTTCCTAAATGCAGCCGGGGAGATCAGGCAGTGATCCGATGCTGGTCAGATTTGATTGAATTAGATAGAGTATTCATGTTTTGATCAGGAGGTTCAGGGCTGAGGATGGAGCATTCAGGGAAGTGGCCCGTCCGGCTCATCACCAGTAACGATGCCTCTCTCTGAACACATTCAGGGTCGATATATCAGAGGTCGCCTGAGATCCAACAGGGTGACCTCTGCTCCCTCTGTGACCTCTGCTAAGTGGTAACTCATGTCACACGTGTGTGTTTTCAATTGAGCTCTGACGACAAAGCAGATCTCTGAACGTTGCGGCAATAGCGTGAAAGCCAACCAGAGACCCAAGCCCGAGAGGCTGGTGGCGGCCCGTTCAGTTCAGCGTTTTGAGTTTCTTTCCTTGGCAATACACAATACACAAGACAATACACAACATATATTTTAAATAATTACAAAGTGAAACTTTGTCCATTACCACTTTAGTTAAAGTTTCACTAGGTAGGATTTTTGCTCTTTCCGTGCCGGTTGGTTCCCTGAAGGGCACTTCATCGGTCCAGGGCTCTGGATTGGCTGAGGTGTCGGCCTTACTGAGCCTATCCAAATACACAAACGCAGACTTTATCCACCTGATGAATGACTTGTCATCGCAGGCCGGGCCGTGAATAAACAAGCGCTTCGTGCTGTCCACACGTACATGCCTTTACCTGACCCAAACTCATCGTTAGCGCTCGTTGCCACCCACCTTTCCTGCTGTCCTTTTTACATCTCCTCTCCCTTCTTTCCCCCCTTTCCGACACAATCGATCAGAGGGCCATGCGGTCCCGGATTAAATCAAGACACAGTGTGTTAATAGGAAATTCCAGCCAGGCCCCTGCCCTGGCGCCTGGGGACGATGAGACGGGGTTACACCAGTGTCCCCTGCACAGCCATTTGGATTAGATAAACTTATTAAGTGTCATGAAAGTGAACTCTGATAATGACTGGCCTTGGTTTTCTGGCTGCAGCACCGGGCGTGAGCTTAGCAGACTGAACATTCTCTGGCTGCATGACAGAGCATTAGCGGATTTCATTCATCTATTCATTTTCCTTTCTAAAAACAGGGACACCAAGATGACACCTAGTGAAAGTTTCCCCCGGTAATAAAAATGCAACGCTGCATGATGGACTGCATTGAGAGGTTTCTATACCAACGCTGCAGCATGCGCCTGTTACACATCACCATAGTCAAGTAGACATAAAAGTCACCTGAACTATTTCCTTTCTATGCCGAGATGACAGGCGTGATTTTTAACCAACTATGTCTTTTAAAAGAGTGACCATGTAACCAAATCCCAAGTCATCTATAGGTAGGGGCATGTTCTGTGTGATCACTGAGTCCTCCATGTGGACGGTAGTTGTTGGGCCCTTGAGAAGAGCTGACACTTTCGACTTGCATTTGGTGCCAGTCTGAGGTTTGTATGTGAATGTTGTAGTAGTTGATAATCAGACTGCAGGAGTGAAAATTATTTCAGAAATAACAAAAACAGTTCTTCACAGATATGTATAAATTAAGTCACCGTTCGGTACGTACTGACATTTTTAAGTTGTGGTTCGGTACAATTCCATTGGAGTGGAAAAAGACAATACACAACATTTATTTTAAATAATTACAAAGTGAAACTTTGTCCATTACCACTTTAGTTAAAGCTTCACTAGGAAGGATTTTTTCAGGAAAAAACTATTGCAGTGTTTTGCAATTACTCATTGATAAAAAAGCATTTCTTTGTAAAAAAATGCACGAACTTAAGAGTTCTTAGAGTTCATCTGGGCCTTGCTAACATTAGCTTAGGGTTCCTGGATGCTAGCTATAGAGCTAGTCTGATGGAAGCTCGTACGGTTGAAACTGTTGTAAGTGTACCAGACATGCCTGTTGCCCACCGCTGGCAAGCAAAGTTACAAGTTCGAGGCTAGTTACGGCTCCAAGATCTGTCTCCTAGGGAAAATGTTAGTTTTGCACACAATTTTAGTAACACATTTAGATTTCATGTTTAATATTTCTTCGATATGCGATTGTCAGATTTAATAAAAGAACACACCTGTGCATTTACCAATGAGAATGAATTTTAGCAAGACAAAATAGTTTAGAAATAACTAACAAGGATACTAGTTACACCCCCCCCACCCCACCCGACTGTTTTTCCACATCTTACTGAAACTGTGAGCACCGGAAACAAATGGTGCAGCTCCCAACAGCAGACCTGAGTCAAGTCGGTCAGCCCTTGTGGCTAGCCGCAGGCTAATAGCACAGCATTACAGACTTCTGCATCTGTGAAAAGAAAAACACTGACCTCTTAACAGCAGAGCACTTAATACAAGACTATCTTCACTCTCATTTGTGGCGGACATTTCATTTCTATCAACTACATTGTCTTCCTCAAGAAAGTGGCAGTTGAAGACATTGGCATTAGCTTAGCAGGCTAACATTCTTCTGCACGAATGGCTCGGCATTAGCTTAGCAGGCTAAGAGACTTCTGGATGGATGGGTAGGCATTAGCTTAGCAGGCTAAGAGACTTCTGGATGGATGGCTAGGCATTAGCTTAGCAGGCTAAGAGACTTCTGGATGGATGGCTAGGCATTAGCTTAGCAGGCTAAGAGACTTCTGGATGGATGGCTAGGCATTAGCTTAGCAGGCTAATAGACTTCTGGATGGATGGGTAGGCATTAGAATTTTTATGGAGATCACTAACTGGGTGCGAACTTCAGCAACAACATAACAAGATGTCTACAGTTCTTGAGAAGTTAGGTATGGCTTTGGCACTCCGCTGTTAGCGCATCCTGTACATGCGAGCAGAGCCAAAACACACAATGGCCTTATTAAATTACTTGAATATACTTAGAATAAGCAATATGATTTAAATGGACTATGGAATATCAACATTTCTACCACACTTCGCAGACTAAGAATCTTCTGGATGGATGGAGAGGCATTAGCTTAGCAGGCTAACAGTCATCTGGACTGATGGCTAGGAATTAAGTAGCAGGTTAGCAAGGTTTTCTGGCTACATGACTATGCATTAACATAGCAGGCTAGTATAGGGTTGTGGCGCACAGCACCACAGATTTGTTCACAGCTAGTCGCGGCGGCATCAGCTAGTCGCGGCGTCATCAGCTAGTCGCGGCGTCATCAGCTAGTCGCGGCGGCATCAGCTAGTCGCGGCGGCATCAGCTAGTCGCGGCGGCATCAGTCTGATGTCTAACATTTAGATAACATTTGCAATTAAACAGTTGACTGATTTGCCTCACAAGGTAGCTGCACCATACACACCCCCTCTGACTGGGCTTCGTTCTGCTCTATGGAGTTTGTCAAAATGAGAAACTGGACTTGACTTTCATAAAGTGTGTGAAATTGGGCAGAGGAAGCCAGACAGGCCAGTACATTTCTCCTACTGCCATTAACACCATGCGTCTCAGAGAGCTGGTAAGTGTCATCCTCAAAGCTACAGTGAATAGAGATGCATCCAAAATGGTGCCCCATTCCACACATTATGCACTAGTTTTGACTACGTCCTGTAGGGACTAGGATGCCATTTGGGATGCAGACCAGGCCTAGAAACACGCAACTAATTTGTTCTTGTCTGTCATAGGGTCTGAAAGTGGCATTGGCAGGAACACAGAGGGGAATTAAAACACTTTTTCTATCAATCCTACGACAGAACATCGAAAAATCTGATGAGGCTCAAGTGCTGTATATCACGCGGATAAACACACTTAAACACACACACACGTGCACACACACACGTGCACACACACACGTGCACACACAGGGACAAGCTGCCTCCACAAGCCACTGACTCAACACACACGCACGCGCGCACGCACGTTTTGATCAATGTGTTTGATCAATGTTTCTTTGATCAACGGGTGTCTTTTTTTGGAGGGGTGGAGCCCCGAGACTGAGAGAGCCTTGCTTCTGAAACGCCAAGAGCTACGTATTCAGTGATTGAGTCGTATCCGTTCCAGGGGAATAGGTCAATAAACATTAAAAGGTCTGTAAACCAACAGAGGCAGAGTCACAAGTTCTAAAACGGTTGTAAGGGCTTCCAGGGTCTGTTCAGATTGGTCCCTGGGCTGGGAGCCACAGCCTCTGTGTTCCTTCAGAGGGGTCTGCGGCCGGAACGGTGGAGCAGAGCTACAACCCTTCATTGAACAAAAACAGAGCCCACGCGACGCCCGCCCTCCGGGAGGCCACGCGACGCCAGCCCTCCGGGAGGCCACGCGACGCCAGCCCTCCGGGAGGCCACGCGACGCCAGCCCTCCGGGAGGCCACGCGACGCCAGCCCTCCGGAAGCGGCCTGAGCGGCTTGGGAAGCTGAAGTCTGAGAAATAAAACCTCGCTCAGCTTTATTGACAGGAATGTGGATTCAGAGGGGAATTCAATCTGGTGGACATGTTTAGTGGTGCTTGTGCCGATGAAGTCCGGTTAACCCAGCTCAGGTAAGGTAGAGCATATAGAAATACCTAAATAAGCATGACCTTTATTAACTAATTACTATCGAACATGTAGCCTCCGCATTGACCTGTCAATACGTTGACCAAATAAATGATGTTTGACATTAATATAAGGGGTGGGATCTAGAATGTCCTTTCAGCCAATCAGATCTGGGGTACTAAAAGAATAGTATCATCCATTTGGTTTCCCAATGCCCACATGATCAGACGGAATAGTTAAAGTGCCAAACGGAGACCGGAAAATATTTTTTTCAAATATAGATTTCACACATTTAAAAATCAACACCCAGAGTGATTTATTTGATATAAATGGGTGATTTAAACATTTTATTAAAAAGGCTGCACAGGGATTACAGAGATTGTGAGATCAGCCCCTTTTGATAAGTTGTGCACTAAATAGAATTTCCATCCTAAATCTTCCAAAAGGTCTACATGACAGCACCCAGTAACTCAGCATAACAGACATGTGGTGTAACTACTCTGAACATACAACACTGGTAGATCATGACTCTCCATGGATCTCCTAACATCTCCCCACTTACCATTCCATCCCTGTCTCACTAAGTCTCACTGTCTCACTAAGTCTCCCTGTCTCACTAAGTCTCCCTGTCTCACTATGACTCTCTGTCTCACTAAGAATGTCTCACTGTCTCTTTTTCAGTTCATAGCAGCTTGTTGGCAAGGAATTTTTTTACATTTTGAAAGCAAGTGAAAAATACTAACTAACAAAAGTGGAAATTAAATACATTTGTTTGGTGGGTTTACGCAGTTACCTTTAGGTTTTCTTGTAACTTTGTAGGGCCTAACAGTGTGACTGTCCTGGGGCTGTGAGTTAATGTTGTGCTGGAGCCCCAAAATCAACTGGTGTAAGAAGTGGTGTCTCTAGGTTTAACTATCGGTAGGTGTTATACATGGCTGGAGCAGTTCCAGACAGATCTGAATTCGATGCAGTGTCATATATTCTTATTGACGGGGGTCTCGAGGAGAGTTACAGGAAGATGGAGAGCAGAGACGCAGGAAGCGGGAGATGGAGAGAAGACGGGCAGAGAAAGACTCGAAGAGGAAGTTGGAGATGAAAGGGAGAGAGAGTGATTTGATGGAAGAGGGAAAGGAGGGAGGAGATGTGTTTAGATCTCTAAATGCTTCCGCTCAGATTGAGTCAAATGGGAGTTTCTGCCGGTCTCCCACATTCTCTCTCCCCCTCTCCCAGTCTCAAACACACCCTCTTTCTCTCGCTTTCCTTCCCATTCCCTTCCCCTCTCGCTCTCCCCTCCTTCCTCTTTCCTTCTCCAGCCAACCCTCCCGGTCCCCCAGAGGCGACGCGACAGAGCTGAATGCTTCCCAGTCTTTAATAAACTTTTGGTTCTGACTCGTGTCTCCGGAGATTCCGTCACAGAAAAGATTATCTGTCACATTCCAGACCATTAGACCGTTTGGGATGGGGGGCAGGGGAGGGGTTTGGGTTCTGCATTGGGGAGAGCCGTTACCATGGCAGGCAACGTTATCCCTCAGAACAACCCTAGAAGGGAAGTGACTTCATTAATATTTCAGCCCTGCAACACTGACCTTGTCAGATTAATGTTACCCCCCCATTGAAATTGAATTACAGAAGAACAGTGACTTAAATGGGCATGGCCGTTCTGGTAATTCAGTCGCTATGCTTACACGCCCCTAAAATTGGCAGAGAAGTCGTTGTATTCACCTGGCTTTATCTGACATTTCAATGAGTCATTCCTCACCATGTCTGTGAATGTATGTCTTAAGGTTATTCAGGTCTGTTATGTTTAAATACAAAGTGCGTGTAACTCTCGGGTGTTGCATCAAGCACCAAACGCTGGATTTCCTTTTGAAGCTTTTAGAAATATTCTACATTAAATAGACGACTTCTTCCAGTGCAGTTTTAATACAATGCACACAGCACTTGACATTATCATTGTTGCTCGTCAGCCGCTGAGGCTAGCAGTTTTCCAACGTTACTAGACACTCAGCCTTTTAACTAGCCACTATTTTGTTGTCAGGAAATGTTATTTTATTTAAGTGGACTATGGTGTTACATCGTAGCCCATCTTGTTCCCGCTTATTAAGTCGCTGGTGCGCAAGGCAATGGGGTGAGACAAATGGACCAGAATCCCTGGATGCAGGTAGCGCTGAGGGGATTTGGAGGAATGGAACTCATGGTTTCACTCACATTGCAATGAGTTCATCATTTTAGATTTTACACCCAAAAAAATTGGAGAGTTGTGCTCAAAAGTTAGCATACCGTTGGAAAACGGGTAATATATGTACCAGAAAACCCGAGTGAGTAGGCAAAACACATTCAATTGTAGGTCATAACAGAATGGCACAATCATAAAACAAAACATGGCAACACAGAAAAGAAATGAACTGACCCCTGTTCAATAGTCTGCATCTCCTTAGTTCTTAATGTGTATTGCCCCCTTTTGCAGTCTTTAGTAATAGGGTTCAATGAGGCCCTGAATGCAAGTGTTGTAGCTGCCCATTTGTCTTGGCAAAATACCTCCAGGTCATGCAAAGTCTTTGGTCGTCTTGCATGAACCGCACGTTTGACATCTCCCCAGAGTGGCTCGATCATTTTAAGGTCAGGAGACTGCGATGGCCACTCCAGAACCTTCACCTTTTTCTGCTGTAACCACTGGAGGGTCAACTTGGCCTTGTGCTTAGGGTCACTGTCATGCTGGATAGTCCACGAGCGTCCCATGCACAGCTTTCGTGCTGAAGAATGCAGTGTCTGCAAGTATTTCCTGGATAACATGCTGCGTTCATCTTGCCATCAATATTCACCAGATTCCCAGTGCCTTTAGAGCTCACACCCCCCAGAACATCAGTGAGCCCCCACCATGCTCCACAGTGGGGATGATATTCTGTTCACTATAGGCCTTCTTCACCCTTCTCCAAACATAACACTCATAGTTGTGACCATAAAGCTCCATTTTGGTCTTGTCACTCCATATTGCAGCTTGCCAGAAGCTTTGAGGCGTGTCAAGGTGTTGTCAGGTACATTGTAACTGGGCTTTTCTGTGGCATTGGTGCCGTAAAGGCTTCTTTCTGAGAACTCGAGCATACAGTAAATATCGTCGTATTGCTCCTTGAAACAAACACAGTGTCTTTTTCCAGAGCAGCCTGTAGAGTTATACAATTATATTACCTTGCTACACAGGTCATTTGACTGATGTTTTCTGCTCCCCATGGCTCAGTGTCTAGCCTGCTCATTGCATCCATGTGAGAGTTAACAAACACGAACTAATTGCAATTTTAAAAGATCAAGGTGTGGGAAATTCACCTTTAATTGACATTTTCACCTGCGTGTGTCATCTTGTGTCCATAACAAGGCCAAACAATCAAGGGTATGTTAACTTCTGATCAGGGCCATTTGGGTGATTTCTGTTATCAATATGATTTAAAAAGGAGCCAAAAAACTGTGATAATAAAAGGCTTCATATGATCACTATCCTTGAATAAAATATGTTTTTGCATGATCAGTCATATTTTCAAAACCACTGGGAAAATTTAACAATTTCAACAAATGAGCACAACTGTAGATATATAGAATACCAACTGTCAAAGTGGCTAGTTAGAGTGACTGCCTTAAACAACACAGCAAAATTCTACCTGCATTTGGCAGGTGGGTGGGGGCTAATGTCAAGCTCTGAATGCACATGTCGAAATAGGATTGTATTCAATCAAACTTATTGCTAAAGCCCTTTTTACATCAGCAGTTGGCACAAAGTGCTTTTACAAAACACCCAGGCTAAAACCCCAAGCAGCAAGCCACAATAAGGTTGAAGCACAGTAGCTTGGAAAAATTCCCTAAGAGAGACTGAAATTTAGGAAGAAACATATAGAGGTAACAGGCTCGGAGGAGTGACTCTTCTGTCTGTTTTAAAAGTACAAGTTGTAACAATTAATAAATGCAATGGGGGATGTGTTCAGAGTCTATAAAACCAGATGAACAAGGACAGGGACAACAAGGTGGATTCATACTCGTGAGTTTCAGGAGGATATAGGATTCTATTGGTGGGGGTGGCGCTTTGAAGATGATATAGGAACATGCCATCATATTCTGTGACACCATGTTGAAACTAAATCACAGGATAAATAGCTGGAGATCAGGCAGTTGGGAGTTAATTCATTATGTAGAATTGGTATTGGGTTAGAAATGAGGGTAGCACACAACTGGTACTACAGCGCATAGCGCACAACTCGTACAATAGGAAGAGCAGTGGATCAATGTACAGGCTAGAGCCTTGCCAAGTGGAAGATAACTGGTCATTGATATCTGGCCGACGATACTGGGCCCTTGATAACTGGGCCCTTGATAACTGGGCCCTTGATAACTGGAGTCCACAGAGATTTAAAAATGGTACATACAATCACCGCTACCATGACGATAGAGTGTTGTTGAGTGTAAAGTGTAGCATTGACACAGCATATAACCAAAATTTTTGCTTTTATAGAGTATAGGATGACTTTGATCCATAAGCTCAGATCAAAGGTCCTTTGAAAACAGGCTTATGACGGAGAACTGCATGGTGAACAATGTCAGAGCCACCGAAGGGCTGGACCCACTTACAGGACATACCCCTTCGACTGGGGAGAGAGGGAGGGAGAAAGCGATGGCGCAAGAAAGAGCTAGAGAAAGTGAGGAGGTGGAAGAGAGAACGAGAAAGTCAAGGAGAGGGAGAGCGAGAGAGTTTAGCGGTAATCTGAGTGCTGCAGAGTCTGTGTTTCTCTTTGGTTCTTACTGTATGTTCTGCAGTTCTTGTGGCCTCATTGTTCCGCATGTTCTGCAGTTCTTGTTCTAATAAGTTGCTGTGGATCAGAATGTCTTCTAACCATTAAAATGTTCTTCATGTCTTTGTCAAGAGTTTCAGGACCCTCGGTTGCTTCGCCTCCTGTTTCCACATTTCCTCTCCAATTCCCTCTCTTTTTCCTAGTCTCCATTTCCCTCCACACTTCTCTCCGGGGGACAGCCTGTGATTAACCCTTTGCAGCAGCGACATCAATTCTAATTTTCTATCTTCTCCATATCCTCTTACTCCTTTTTCTCCTCCACCTGGTCCTCGTCTTTCTTTGTCTCCCCCTCTTCATTCTACTCCTGCTCCTTAATTTTCTATCTCCCTTGTCAACTATCTTCACCCTAAATAAAGCACTAACGAACCCCATTAAGCCCTGGATTAAAGTTGACAGGGCGGGGTTTAACGAGCTAAGGAGCCTAATTGCCCCGCCTTGTTTCAAAAGCTCAGCATGTCAGAGGAGCCAACAAAATCAGTGAGCCATAACAATGCATCCCAAATGACACGTTCTTCACTTTGCAGTGCACTTCTTTTGACCACAGCCCATTGTGGACAATAAAGGGAATAGAAGCCATATGGGACTAACTGTTATGCTGCTGTACAAGGGAAACTCTTAATCTTTTTCAAATGCAGCCCTAATGTCAGGATAAGGCTGATTGATCAGTGGGCCGGGTGCCGAAGGAGAGCTTAGCAGGTGAACCAGGAGGCCAGATTTAAGGCTCAACCTGTAAGTTAAACAGATGCAATTCAATCATCAGAGTCTGGAATTAGATTCTGGCATGAACGTTGTAACAATCGATTTCTTGAGGTTCAGTGCCATCAGACCTGCATTGCAGTAATCACTCAGTAGATCTTTTTTTTGCTTACTCAATTGAACTGACATAACACAAATTGGGTACTGTATAAAACCTACCACTACTACCAGACCGGTCTTGGTACTGTAGAAAACCTACCACTACGACCAGACCGGTCTTGGTACTGTAGAAAACCTACCACTACGACCAGACCGGTCTTGGTTCTGTATGAAACCTACCACTACAACCAGACCGGTCTTGGTTCTGTATGAAACCTACCACTACGACCAGACCGGTCTTGGTTCTGTATGAAACCTACCACTACGACCAGACCGGTCTTGGTTCTGTGTAAAACCTACCACTACGACCAGACCGGTCTTGGTTCTGTGTAAAACCTACCACTACTACCAGACCGGTCTTGGTACTGTATAAAACCGACCTCAGCCCCCCCAACACACACACACACCCTCTGACCCCCCCCCCCCCCCCCCCCCCCCCCCCCCCCCCCCCCCCCCCCCCCCCCCCCCACCCTCAACTCCTTCATAATTTCTGTTTACCTGTGGTAGTAGGAGGGCGTTAAGGAATGACACATAAAAGCCGCATGAGTGACATACTGCAAATTCTTGGAGGGAATTTTGAGTTGGTAGGATGTGTTGTGATGCTCTCTCTCCCTTCAAGGGAGTCCCTTGATTAAGCTGGCACGTTTAAAAGTAATTTATTCTGGCTTAAACTCCAGGGAAATGTAACGATAGAAAACTGCTAACGTGTTCGAGTTTTGCCCTTTGTTATGGTCGGAAAAAAACGGCCGTTACACCTGCAAAATCTGTCGGAGACTTCCCTTGATTTGCATATTTTCTGATTCGCTGTGTGCCTTTGGCTTGGCATTTCAGCCCAGGAGTGTAAACCCAAACCTTTGAGGTGATTTTTTTTAAAGGTAAGACTCATTTGATAGACATTGCATGTAACTACAATGGGAGAAATAAAAGGTCATCATTTGTGAATGAACTATCATGCGCAAATGCTGTACGGTTGAAATTGAATTATTTAGGGGTTTGTGGATAACATCTAGTTGGTCATGGATGGCCAGCCTACAAACAGTGGAAGCAGGTAGGAAGCAGGTGGTATTTATTCATTTGTAGAATGTGACTTTTTTAATGTGAGAACCTAGGGTTATACCTGGTTCAAAGAAGCGTGCCCCTTATTTTAATCGAATTAATGCAGGAGATTGAAGTTAGAGGCATGAATAAGTAGATATTTGCGGGCGACAGTTCTGCTTTTGGAACTAAAACTGCAGATGGGTCGGGTTGCGGAGAAGAGTCTACCCGGTTTTCAGGTTGTTCTCGGAACAAATCAATGCCGTCTGGGTGCGGCTCCAAAAAAAGATAAACCGGGCCGGACTCTTAACTCTAGAGAAACATATTAGCAGTGCCTTGAGAGCAGGAGGGCAGAGGAAAGAAGGGCTAAAAGGCAGAAGAGATGAACAGAGCGAACGATGGACCGAGTCCTCCACGTCCTCTCCAAGCCGTGGCCCGTGGTCTTGAGGATGTTGCTACTAGCGACTAGCTCCATGGAGACCGCTAACCGTGGATTAGGGGAGTCGGCGACGTGAGGCCGCAGCTTTCCAACTTCATTTGCTGCTCTGGTGAGAGCTACAGTACTTAATGTCTCTGGTTAATATTTCGGCCTGAATTTATGCAGAGGAACAAGGACATGATGTGTTTAGAAAGCTGAAACAGAAATGTCTCTTACTGCGTGGAAGCCTTAAGAAGCCCTCTAGCGTCGTAACTGTAAGGGGACGAGATAGCTCTAAGTAGCCTATTGTTAATTATTAAATAATAATTAGTTATTAGTTTTATGTAAATGTAATTATGAAACATTAAATGACAGTGTGTGACTGAATTATGTAAGACCTCCTTATCCCAGCGGAGTGGGTTCGGTTTGCTGAAATCGGTCCAATTTGTGCTGTTTTGAACTGGTATAGTAGCTTTGCATGACCTTCATTAAGACGGGACCTGTCAACATGCCTTTTCAGCGCGCTTCCACATGCTTTACAGTGCTTTCGAAATGGCATCCAAGTAGCCACAGAGCCCGGGTCAAAGGTCTTCACTGAACAGGGGTTAGGGTGCCGGCAATCGCTTCCATCCAGATCTCTTGAAATCAAAATGTTTTCCCTGATTTGAATGTAGCCTATAGCCGAACACATGATAAATGCTATGCAGGGATATTTTGGTCTATGTTTCGTGTCCTTGATATAACACTTTGGGAAGCGTGACAACCTGTCAGGGTGATATTTTGTAATTTTTCATTTCCTCTCTCGCTCCAGTTCTCTCTTCCTCGGTCCGCTCTCCTCTTCATTTTTATCTCTCCACTTCTTGCTGTACCTTGTCTCTTTTCTATGCCTCCCCCTCCTATTTTCTCTTCACACTTTTGGTTCTCGGTTCTTCCTTCACAATTCTTTAGCCAGATGCTGTTTGGATTTTATGCTAACTACATCACAGTCATTTCATTTATGAAATTACATCTAAATGCACCGATAATGATTATGGTTCTGGGCCCCTGGTGGTTTTTATAGTAGCTATGATAAAGATATTACACTAATTTCAAGGGCTGTGGCTCAGACAATTCAGAAAGTGAAACGCTAGACAATGAATGCAGTCTGTCATTCTGATGGCCGACAACATGAATATTTACATACGATGTGTCAAAAGCTTCCATTCAAATAATCCTTGACACAGGAGTAATTCCAGAAACAATGCTTGTGCAAAAAAGACAAATTAAATCATTGAAATCAAAATGTAATTTCCCTGAATCCCCGTGATATCTCCACACCGCCTGTATGGTTGAAGCCAACATGTTAAGCCATCCATTTCTGCTGGTCTATATTGGTCCATGAAGGATAATCCCCACATTTTTTAGCTTGTGAGCTTTTCCTCGCCTGCTGGAAAATGCTCCTAGATTCTCTTCGTCCTCTTGCCTTTTTCTCCAAAAGCGATGGAGGATTTTACCACATCTACTGCACATGGAGACGAATGAAAGGATGTGTCACAAATGGCACCTTTTAGTTTAAATAGTGCCCCACTTTCAACTAAAACCCACAGGGATGTGCCCTATGAAGGGAGCAGAGGGACATTTGTGATACGAGGAATGACTCATCACATTTTCTAAATCCAATCCGTGAAAGCTTTTTTGGTGGTTCAGGGGATTTCTGGGAAAAAGCCACTCATTTTCTGATAACCTCCCTCATCGGAGAGGATTGTTTTTGTTAGCTTAGCCAAGAGAGGGAGAAAGACGCTACTCTCAGGAACTACTGCAGCGAAATGCCTGTCAAAAGCGTGGCTCAAATGAAAGCATAGTGACATATAGGTTGCCAGGAGAAAGTCCTAGGAAAGCTACTGTACAGTGTAATTTGTCAAGCAACAACTTACTGGAAGATGTATATTTATATAACTGAAGTACTTTGAAAAAGTAATGAACTACATTCAAGCTACTAAACATTATGTTATGATCCAGCTTTCTCTGGAGTCAGATATTTAGCACGAAGTGGAATTTAGGGAAATTAACTAAACATTGTGTTTCTAGTGAGATTTAAAGGGGTGTCCATATTTGTCCTCTTTCACATGTGTAAAGGGGTGAAATTTAGATGTTTTTATATGTTTATATTCTCCTGAGAACCCTTAAAACCTACATGGGCTCGATGACTCTGCTTCTGGAAAAGGCACTGCCTCGCTATTTCAGCCAGAAAAAATGGTGTGTCGTTTCAGTAATTAAAAAAGTAGTAGAACTAAACAGAGTTGCAAAAGTTGGACAGTATTTTGGGAATATGTAGATTTTTTTAATGTGTCAGTATAATTGGTTAATCAGCGGTTAGAAGTTATGTCTCTGATTACTGACCCTTTTCATAATCAGCTTATGTTACAGTGTCCAGGGTAATTAGGGACAGTAGCTTGTTTTAGGCAACAGATTCGTCCTCTTGTTGGGGTGGGGATTCAGATTGGCAATCTTCCAGTTCTAAGGCTTTATGTCACGTTCCGGCACGGCAGCCCGTTGTGCCAGTGAATCCAACACCCATCACAGACACCTGTTTTCATTCATTATGGCCTGCACCTGTGTTCCCTGGCCACGGGCCCGGTTGAAGTTCAAGCATCCTGTGTACCGTCTCGGTTTTGGTTTGGTTTCTACCAGATGTAGCCTACAGCAGCACTGTCCTGCCGGCTGAATAGTGTCATCTGAACACCATTCATACATACGTAATCATGTTTTTAGGTGGAAAACTGTGAAATGGGCAGAAAGGGTGTGCGCGTGCACACAGAGATGGGTAGAGGTTTAGACAAGAATGTAGCAAAACTAATTGAAATGAAGAGGATATTTTGCATAGTATTGCAATAAACATACAGGAAGTTTGTGTTTGTGGGCATGCTTTTGCAAACACCCACTTTAACCTCAACAACATAATAGTTAGTAAAAGTCATCTTTTAAAAGAACGTTTAAAGTTTCAAGGTTTATTGGTGAAATGCACTGAACAACACGGCGTCGCCCTTCCCAATGAAATTCATTTGACGTGGCGCCGGGCAACTTGAATGTACTGGATATGGGAAACTGTAGGTGGTTGTGTATTTAAATTTGACTGGATTACAAGGTCTGCTAAATGACAGAAATGTACATGTTAATTGCACTCACACGAACACCCAGACAGACATACATGTATGTATGTAAGGGCGTTGATGGGGACCTGCTAGGTGAGTTATTCTGGGGTTTTGAGCATTGCTACATGGAAGGTTACCGACCTGGACAATGTGAAAGCAGATTATAATGCAGATGTGTCAGCGTACCAACGTACCAGCGAAGCATAGCGTCTGTGAGCTCAACGGTTGGCTAAGATCTCAGCGTCCCGGGATGATTTGAGGACGATGGGGTTTACAGTGATTAAGTTCTTGTTTTAGCTAAGTCCTTAAAGGTAGTGAAGGTAGGGTTACGTTTTACCCAAAGATTTAATGGTAATGATTTAGGTTAGATATTACCCAAACGTTTAATGAAAATTATTTAGATTACATTTTACAAGGTTTAATGGTAAGGATTTTACCCAAAAGGTTTAATGGTAATGATATAGGTTGGGTTTTACCTAAAGCTTAAATAGATGATTTAGATACAGTTTTAATGGTAAGCTTCAATGCTAATGATTTAGCCATGAGTTTTATCCAAGGACTAAGGTAGAGAGCCTATTTCATGTGAAGGTTTTTAAGGGCTAGGTTATGACTGAGTTGCTTCCAGATTGGAGTGCGCGTACAAAGATAAAGCGTAGGTCTGTAGGTTTTATTATGCTTCACAAAGCTTCCCTCTGGACTTCACAATGACTTAATAATTGAAAGTAGTAAACTTCCACTAGAGGACATTAAATGACTACAAAGTTATTGTAGATGTACACTATTAAAAGCTGTTCTTTGACGTCATCAGGACATTAAGGTGCTCTTGTTTTTTTATGCACATTTGGTTTGTATGTAAGATGTGTGTTAGGTTTACACAGGAAGCTTCCGGTCCATACCACATAAAAAGGGTGGGCAGACAAAAAGGAGAGTGAGAGAGAAATGGAGAGTGTTTAGAGACAGCAAGGGAGAAAGAAAAGGAATGCTTGAGAGAAAAAGGAGAATTTGAAAGCATTGGAGAGAAGACCGATGTACTGGCCTCTAGACCAGAGGTGTTTGTGTGTGTGTGTGCGCGTGTGTGCGCGTGTGTGCGCGTGTGTGCGCGTGTGTGCGCGTGCATGCACGCGTACATTTGGTCTCCACAAAGATATTATAACCTCACAAGTCAGTTTCAATGGGGTTTTTGGTAGGTCCCCATAACCCCATGGGTATAGTGTTACAATTGGGGTTACTTGTAGGTTTGGTACTATGGGATACATTTAGGGTTAGAGCAGGTGTTAAGACTAGGTTAAGTTTATGGCTTAAGGTTATGCATAAAGTTATGGGTAGGTCTGTCCCATTACAAGCACGAGGAAAATGTGTGTGCTATAGTTCTGCCTACAGTATTTGCACTGCAACACTGTATGGTGCCCAGCATTTGAGATAGATAGATATATCTATCTATCTAACTAGATTTCTACATCCACAGTAGATTACCACAATATGGAGTCATTAGTGGCCCCACCCAGCTATATAATATTCAAATGGGGACACTGGCCTTGTGCTAAACTGGTCTGGTTGGTCTCTAATAAACACACACTATATCAAACCAGATAAAATAGTACAATTTCATTTTTTTCAAATGGACTTGATGATACATCAGGTATAAATAGTACAGTAAAAGGTAAAATAGCTTAGCAGCAGGACCCCTAATAAACAGTAGCAGCAATGTAAGTTTAGATAGTTGTAATGCAGATGGACAGACACTGATAGCGCATAAACTATAGGATTATAGATTAGGCATAATCACACACCTGGATGAACGACCAGTCAAACAGGTAGCTCATTATCAAACTACGTGACTTGCTCACTTGTGAAGACAGTGCTAACATAATAGCTAATCATAATCACACACACCTGGATGAATCACTGGTCAATCAGGTACAAACAACTCTGACAACATTGTGAAAAGGAATTATCTGTAGCTAGTTAGGAAACGTTTCTCTTACCCGTATACATGTAGGAGTGTTTCGCGGCAGACTGAATATCCTCTGATTACATACTAAGTCCTTGTTTGCCTTCAGTCTGTGGATCTTGTTTACAACGCGTGTTTTCGCTACGGTTCACACTCAAGGCGTTCAATACTCTAAGAATCTATGCATCTTTAATTGACACTATCATATCTGCCATGGTTGTCCTTTTTTTGTAAGTAATCCGTGGGCAGTTGTTTTCTACAAGACGACACAGCGTTTTCTTTCCACCATTAGCAATGCAGGTAAATGCCTCAATTTTGCCTCAACGTTTTGGACAGTATCAAATTTTAGTCATTGCATCACTGCACTCTAGAAAGTAGTATCTCACAACTTGAGATTTGTTGAAACGGCGAAATTCAGGGCAGCGATGTGACTCACCTTTTGAAAACCCCGCCGTGGCAATACTATTAAACCAGTACGGGTGTTATGACAGAAGTCGGCAGACCAATCACAACTCAGTTGTCAGCATGTCCAGCCCCTTCTTAATATCAGTCTAGCAAAGTCCTGTATTTTCCGCTGGTTAAACAAGCGTTTGAGTTTTTTCTTTTATTATTTACACTTCGCATACTAGTTTGTTATTAAGTCACGTGAACGTTTCCATCTCCAAGAAGGCATTTCTGTAAAAAACACTAAATGTCCCAGAACATTTATTTTTTTGGTAAAAACGTGTCTCCTGAAATGTAATGACATGCGACATTCGCCCCTGTTCACGAAGTCTGTCTCATGTGGAGTCATCAGTGTTACCATCAAGTCCCCAGTAGTCTACTGCAATACGAATTACTACCATCTCGTTTATGAAGGTTACAAACTCCTTTTCAGGCCTCCATTGTTCCTTCACTAGCAACATTTATTTGACCTGGTAATTATTCTAGTTTCAAAACTTTGAAGAATAACAAGTTATCCCCTGTTGGTTTGGAAGAGAACAGACGGATTATATCGAATTGCTGTCAGTTTTTTGCCGCATTGTTACCTGCCATAGGTAATCATGCCTGATTGGTTGAGAGATTCAGGGGGATATTATCATTAGGTAACGCACTGAAGGTGAATGATGGAATATTTATATTCAAGCGCTTTGAAATAAATGTTGTAACATTCTCTCATCTGAAGGAAAGCGTACACCTGATTTAAATACATATTGAACAGTTGGGAGTTATGGTTTAAGTTCATGGTGAAATGTTTTTTGTTGTTGTTTACAACCTGTAAATAAACTGGAAGTTAATTAAATCAATGCTGTGAATTATGAGAAGCCAAGATAATAATTAGCATATTCTGTTCCAGTGAAAGGGTTGTTCATATTCAGTTAGCTTTTTAGACCATATTCTTTTAATGGGTAGCACAGAATGAGGTTTCTTAAATTTGTTTATATATTATGGAGATTAGTCCTTTCAGGAGCCCTGATAATTTATTTATAAATTCCATCATTAGATGGTTCGTTGCTTGGGTTTCCCACAGGACACCGCAGGCCAGCAAAGCTGACCTAAGTTCTATATACAGAAAATACAAATCTTAGAATGTCATGTAATCTTGGATTGTTCTTTAATGTTCTTCTTCTTCACTGTCCATTATACTGGCAGGTGTACAGAGTCCACATTTGGGTCTGTAGGGACACATTGAAACTTTGATATGTTCCCTTATCATCAAAATAATAATAATAAAAATAAAATAAGTTATAATTCTCTATCATTTCGGGAATGTTCAGTGCTCTCTATTGTCTAGCTTTGAGTTCAGTGATTCCCACTGGGTTTTCGATAGTCCATAAACTGTATTATTGTAAGACCTTTATAATTTCCACACAAGTTTATATTTAGTGTTAGTCATTTTTAAGTTGGTTCCTCCTTATGTTACTTTAACCTCCTGCTGGCTCAATTCAGCCTTCAGGCCGTTTGTTTGACACCCCTGTTATATTGTGTGCAAGAGACTCATTTTTTCACAAACTCTAACAATTACAGTGTGTTAGTGCTTCTAGGGTAATTTAACAACACCAGCATCATGAAAGTACAGTCTGTTAATTGTGTTTTTTTCTGCGCATGATGCTGTGCAAGTTAATCAGTGATGAAGTCAAGCACAAGGACAAATCCTTCGCCGAATATCTAGCTAGGCGCATCTCTTTGCTACAGTACGCTGTTAGAGTCACGTCCCATAGAAAGCTGTTTGTTCAGTCAGTCAGTAGAAACAATCGGCAAAAACTGTGTCTCAAACTGCACCCTTCTCCCTGTCCTATGGCATTGTTTTAAACAAGGGCTCATTCAAAGTAGGGCAGTAGATCGGTAATAGGGGGCCATTTGGGATGTGGCCTGATAAACTCCCTCTAAGCCCACCTCATCAACAGCTTGGAAAGTTATTAATTGCAAATGTAAAAATAAAATGGAATGGTGAATAGATTATGCTAATTGTGAAAAGATTTTATGCAGCACATAAGCTGCAGACGACGTCTCTCCGACTGACCTGGTTTAAACTGGAATTTCCAGCCGGTAGCAAGACAAGGCTAATCTGAAGCCTACGCGTTAGAACGCGGAGCCAATGCACGTTCTTCAGATATCTAGCTGCTATATAGCTCACCTGGTAGAGCATGGTCATTGCAGTGCCAGGGTTTGGGTTTCATTGCCATGGGAGACCAGTATGAAAGTGTACAAGCTCATTACTTTAACTGCCTCTGGATAACAGCATCTGTTGTATGACTGAAATGTCAAATTCCTCAGTGCATCAACTACTAGTTATGGCATTTGTAAAGCATAGATACAGGGACGCTGACAGACGTTTAGGACCCAAACCACGGGCCCACATTTCTTATAAATATATGTTACTGTTCATAAAACAGGTCATAAACGTTTATTGTTGAATGTTTTAGCTAGGTCGTACTAAATACCAAGATTGACTGACTAATAAATAATTATATTTTAGCCAACCAAATGGACCCCCTGAGGCCTGGGCCCGGGACAACGTTCCCAGTGGTTCCTCCCTGTCAGCGTCACTGTATATATACACACATACACCACTTGAGGTCAGAAGGGGGGACCCGGGGATAGTGTTACCATGGTAAACACACTTAAACCCACAAGGTCAGCCAATACGCTCAGGTCACCTGACAGTCAGAAGAGACGCCCGATTCATCTCTGTCGACTCACACAAACGCACAAAGAAAGCGCCTAACACACACGCCTGCCCTCTAACACACTTGAATTATAGAAACTGTTTTCTGTCTTTGTCCATTTAGCCATATGAGTCCCCGCCCACGTCAGAGGTTGGGGGGGAGGGGGAGGAAACGGTCCAAATCATGTCAGAACATTGTTTTGGGAGATATAGAAAGGAGGGAAAAAAGAGATGATTCCATGCCATAAGTGGGTCGGTAAATACTTCCTGGAGCTAGGGAGTGTTTGGGTTAGGGAGTGTTTGGGTTAGGGAGTGTTTGGGTTCGGGAGTGTTTGGGTTCGGGAGTGTTTGGGTTCGGGAGTGTTTGGGTTCGGGAGTGTTTGGGTTCGGGAGTGTTTGGGTTCGGGAGTGTTTGGGTTCGGGAGGGTTTGGGTTCGGGAGGGTTTGGGTTCGGAAGGGTTTGGGTTTGGGAGGGTTTGGGAGTGACAGGAGTTTGAACAGAGAATATACTGTGGATGTCGTTCCTTACACCCTGCATGAGTCTCACCAAAGCATGCACATCTTCCTTCTGATATTATCTTAGGACAAAATTATCAGGAGAGGAGGTGACTCTACTTCTAAGGAGCTCAGAAGAGGAGCACATATACTGGATAGGAGAGGAAAGAGGGAAGAAGAGAGGAGAATCAAACGGAGAAAATGCATTGTTTTGTGAGTGTGTTGAACAAGACAAACAAGTATGACCACTGTATGAAGGTGGAAAGGATGTGTTTGGAAGAAATTGGAGGATGAATGGAATAGAATCCTGACTGACGATATTAAAAGGTATTATTTGGGAATGCCAGCAGAGGCTGTGTCCAAAATAGCACCCTGAATCATATATAGTGCACTCCTTTGCACCTACATCCATAGGGTTATTGGGACAGTAGGGTGTAGGGTGCTGGGTGATTTTCCCAGTGGTATTGCTAATAAAGCATCTTGCCAAAGAGCTGTGTATTCACCAGCTAATGTACATTAATAAAGGTTTTGGACCTTGTATCTTGTACATTCAAGTCTCATTTATGAGGAGATTATTTTTAAAGTGAGAAGGCTGGGTATGTTTTCTCAAGGCTTCGTGTAGAGAGTTTTAATATTTGTCTAATGTGACGGTAATGTACTAACCCTGCCTCCTCCTGTCTCTCAGCAACTTGGCTGTTTAATTAACATACAACTGTCTACAAACAAACATTAGCAGACCCAAACAGGACTGATCACACAGGACACGACTGACTTCATAACAGTTATGACCATTTCATGTCGGAGAAGGAACTGTCTCTCTGTGAAGGTCTGTCTGCGGAGGTCTGTCTGCTGAAGTCTGTCTGCCGAAGTCTATCTGTGTAGGTCTTTCTGCGGAGGTTTGTCTGAGGAGGTCTGTCTTGAGGAGGTCTGTCTGCCGAAGTTTATCTGTGAATGTCTGTCTGCGGAGGTCTGTCTGAGGAGGTCTGTCTGCTGAAGTCTGTCTGCCGAAGTCTATCTGTGAAGGTCTGTCTGCGGAGTTCGGTCTGAGGAGGTCTGTCTGAGGAGTTCTGCCTGCAGAGGTCTGTCATTTTGTCACAGCTGTGTTGGGTTGTGGAGCGCCACTTTATGCTGCCCAGATGATCGCTAGGCTGTAAAATGAAGTGAGGATGACAAGTCTGTTCTCGAATTGTGTCCCAAAATGCCATGTAGGCTTTTCCTCAAGCAGGGCACTGATTTCTCCTGAACCATGTTGTGGGGCGACACTAAAGTAGTTCCATTTGGAACACAGACAGATTTAAGTGTCTGTTTCTCACAACCTATCACTTCCTGTCCTCGTCTCCCCTTGCCACCACCCGCCATGTCCTAGCGCTGTGCCACCCCCGCCAGGCATGTGACCGCCCACGCTGCTCCTGATTGGTTAAATGATGCCAGAGCGGGCTGACTGCTTGTGACACCTGTCACGTTGCCCCGGAGGCGGGATCACGGGGCGGCGGGTGGGAGGTCAGGCGATCTGTCGGGGAATGTCACCTCACTTCCTCTCCTCTCGCGGACTGAGAAAGCGATCTGATGCATTTCTTAAAGCCACAGTGAGGAAGGTGATCAGCCTCCAACCAGGAGCCCGGTGAGGAGCCGGGAGTACCACAAGCACCGCCCCTCAGCTTAAAAGTTGTTTTCGGGTTTGGTTTTGATTCAAATGCCGATTGTTGCTGTGCTGCTTCAGTCCTAATGTTTAACTGGGTTGTATCTGTCACTGCACCACACTGGTGTCACTGTAATCACTACTGTCCTGTTGAGAACATACATGCTTTTATCCTGCTAAATACCTTTACCCTAGTTTGCTGTGTGTGTGTGTGTGTGTGTGTGTGTGTGTGTGTGTTGTATTGTTCTGTACAGTGTTGTTGTAGCGAGTGGTTGTCTGATGGTTTGGTCTGCGTTCTTGTGGTTTGTTTTTCTTGCCTCCAATAGAAGATGACCTTGGTAGCTCCAGACACTCCAGTACATCATGGTCTCTCTGTGGGCCTCATGTTCCTTACTGATAAGGAACTGGATGGCAGAGGAACAGACACACACACACACACACACACACACACACACACACACACACACACACACACACTGGCAGAGGAACAGACCTGACAAACACCTCACCTTGCCAAGCACGCACACACACACACACACACACACACACACACACACCAAGTGTGTGTTTACAAACCTAGTACATCTGACAGCACAGACACTTCTTACTGTCCCTGTATTACATATTGTATGTGTTAGTGAGTGTTTATTACAACCCAAGTGACAAATGAGTATTGATCCACTTTCTCATCCTCCCTTTCTCTCTTCCCTTCTATTCTCTCCTATTCCTCTCCTTTACTATCTCCTCTCTTCTTTCCCCCCCTTCCTCTTCGATTATCCCCTCACATCTTCCTTCCTTCCTCTTCCTCTCCTATACCATCCCATTTCCCCTTCCTCTCCTATACCATCCCATTTCCTCTTCCTCTCCTATACCATCCCATTTTCTCTTCCTCTCCTATACCATCCCATTTCCTCTTCCTCTCCTATACCATCCCCTCTCCTCTTCCTCTCCTATACCATCCCCTTTCCTCTTCCTCTCCTATACCATCCCCTTTCCTCTTCCTCTCCTATACCATCCCATTTCCTCTTCCTCTCCTATACCATCCCATTTCCTCTTCCTCTCCTATACCATCCCCTCTCCTCTTCCTCTCCTATACCATCCCATTTCCTCTTCCTCTCCTATACCATCCCATTTCCTCTTCCTCTCCTATACCATTCCATTTCCTGTTCCTCTCC